>CABFOQ010000512.1:52373-73249 GCA_900660455.1 Gephyroberyx darwinii | reverse complement strand
TAATCTCCCTTCATGCATCCTATAATATACCTGCACTAGTACTGCAGCAGCCATTGCAACCTATTCTTTTTCAGTGTAAAGAATACAGAGTGTAAAGACGAGCATGTTACAGTACAGTACAGTACAATAATAATAATAATAATAATAATAATAATAATAATAATAATACAATTTTATTTATAGAGCAAAGTTATATAACAAAGTTATAAAGTGACAAAGTTCATCAGACATGAAAAGCAAAAAACACCCAACCAAAACAAAAAATAGCAGTGATAAAATGAACAGTAACAATAAAAGAGAAGATGATACGGAAGCAATCACAACCCACAAACTAAATAAAAGTGATTTAAGAGAGTGATTCACCGGGAGGTACGGTCATTTTCAGCCTGCATTTTAGGATGATGCAGAGCTGTAGATGTGCTGAAAGTGATGCTACTATTGTCTTTTTGGATCACAGGACAGACCACATGCCAATAAAGTACTCATAAATCCATCCAGAACAGCACAGAGATCCATCCAGCTACCCTCAGGACATCACTAAGCATATGGCACAGAATGGCACAAGATAGTCAGCAGCAGTTAGACATGCTCCAGCGCTCCCACACACTCACTGAGCTGCACACAGCCATAAAACAACAGTAAAACAATGTCTTATTGCCAGTTTTGTTAGATTCTTTATGTGCATGAAAATGTGAACGTCAGCATCATTTTAACAGCATTGCTTCACAGGCTTTATAGAAGATGCAAACAGACAATTTGTTGAACTCCACTGCTATGCTTACACGTACTGACAGTTTTATAGTCCTCGGGGGGGAAATGGGTCAGCCTGCTTTGGGTTTTTAATGTTGTGTCTGTGGTAGTGTAGTCTGAATGCTGCTGTAGCCTTTGTAGCTCTCCATCTTGCATCTTTTCAAATTCTTCAACTATATCAAGCTTTATTTCAGTTTAACATAAAAAACAAATATTATAGGAATAACATAAAAGCTATGATTCAGTGGTTCAGTGATGAATTATCAGCATCCATAACCAACTGTTGATTTCCATCTTTTATATTTCATTAGCAAGACAAAACACTAAACATTGGATGAAGACTCTATGGTAACTGTGACTGAAAATAAACAAGCCCTCCCTTTCTTTTCCTACTTAAAAAAGTTTTCCCACTTATATCCACAAGTGAGTCTTCACCAGAACTTGTCTCAGTCAACTTCTCCTCCACTGCCATCAATCACACTCCATTTGTTTTCAAGCATTCCTCCCCTCGGTGACTCACAGCTCTGGGTAACAGTTCAACATCTCTCTGCCTTACAGCTGTCCGTAGAAGAACCCTTGTATGTTTAGCATATGAGAAGAAGAAAAACTTCTCTTGACACCGGGCCCACTTCCCCTCGGTGTTATCCAAAGGCCTACAACCAGATGTGGAGCATCCGTAACAGAGTGTGCTATGTCATCGTGCTCCTTGGTAGCTCTGACAACTTAAACCCTGAAGCTTCATTCGTACATCAACAGAGAGTGTGTGCCCAGAGTTGCATGGAGGGGATACTGGCTCACCAAAACGTGTGAATCCTCAAAAATTAAAAATATAGCCCCTGCTGCAGATGACACACAGAAATTGCTAGGTTTGCTAGGAAAGAAAATTGATCTGATTGGGCGTTGGGCGTGCAAGCATACAACTAGCTTGACTCTCCTCGGCTCTGAGTGTCTCTGTGTTTGGGACCGGAGTAAACTTGGTTAAGCCTAATTGACTGGGTGGAACCAGAACATTCCCTGTGCATTTGGTCGTGAATACTTGTTGGCTGTCCGAAGCAGATGGATAAAAGCCACGTAGACTGCCTGTTTGACTGGTACCAATTACCCAGTGCAGTTTGGAAGTGTGGATGATATATTTTCCAATGGCAACCCTTCTCTTGCATGCACAGATAGTTACTTTATTATAGCTTTACAGAAACCGTTCTCACACGGTTTCTACATATTTGCTGCCCTACTAATGCACTGTTGCTCCATCGCTTCAAGAGAAATTCTTAATCATACACTGGCTACGGGTGTAGCTTAAAATATTCAGCTGTTTAAATGTTACAGAATTGTGATAATTTTGTTAAAAAAAAGGAGGTTTGAGAGCTGCTATCCCAAACCTCCTTTACTGCTAGACACAGGAATTTATGGGGGAGTTTAGCAAGGCAAAATTATTAAGGAGTTTAGGGAGGGGAACAGGTTTCTCCCTCCCAAGTTGACTCGGGTAGATTCTGCAATGATCTCAATGAAATATTCTTGGCATTGGCAAAAACTCTCTTGAGTTGAAGGTCTCTGCTCTCAAAGAAGATCTTTGTCAGACAATTGAACTGCTGTTTTTGATACTGGAGCGGGTGAGGTTTGAAATAACAGTTCTTGGGTTTTACAATGATGCTTTTGCGGGTTTGGGACTCTCGCAACCAAAATGTATGCATTCTTTTGTTTGATCTATACGTTAAGAGAGCTTTTTGAAGTGCTTAGGGATAAGATAGGACAGGATGTTTGGAATAAAAAAGAAAACGCAAATCCTATTTGCTTACTTACTTACATTTCCACCTCTGATAACAGAACACAAATCTCTTCCTAAACGCCAACAACTCCCTCCCTCGCACCCCCATCCACACACTCACATTTTAGCACACACAGACGCAAAAACACAGCGATACACACACTCATACACGCACTCAAACACCCACTTACATACACTCACATACACAAATACACACACACACATTCCATCATTTCCTGGCGTGAGAGACAAGCCAAGGCGTTCTCGCATGACCAGCATGCTCTCATCTGCTTTCACTTACTTCTCACCATCTCCATGTCATGACCCTGGCACAGCGCACAACTGGCCCTTCAACTCGTTGCGTGGCTCAGAGCAGCTTTTTCCAGAGCTTGGTCTCTTTTGTCTCTGTATGTGCGCTGTGATTCCCTCCCTCTCGAATTTTCATTTTCTGTCTCTTTCTAGCTCATGTACTCACTCGCATTTGTATTACTTTATTTGGGAGGACCTTCACTGATTCATTGCCTAACCCCTAACTCTAAACATAAAAGGAAAAATCCACCCTAAAACATGTCAACTCTGTTAAAAAAAATATGTACCTTACATTACTTTGCTTTGAACATCATAGATGGATTATATAGAACAGTCCAAGAATATCTAAGGGTGGATTTTTCCTTTAACCCTCATTACTACATGTCTAACCTTAACCCTTAAAGAAAGTTTTTTGAAGCATTTTCCTCATCTTTCTATCCTTGTGTGGACATTTGGTCCTGATAAGTATAGAAATACACACACACACACACACACACCCTTTCTCTCTGTCTGTTCTCCACACAGGCACATGATAACATATAGCTCACAGTTTTCTCTGAGTAGAAACAGCTGGTTTTAACCCCAGCAGCGTAGGGTTGCAGTGTTGTGGTTGTGTGCACAGTGAGGTAATCGATGTTATCATTACTCCCTCGTGCAAGAGATGTTATTGCGAATTCCACAAAGGGAAGTTTCAGCAAGCAACCTGATTGGTCGAAGACACATTCCAACAGTGCTGCTGATAATTCTCATCCCATTGGTTGCCATGCCAACTCTGGTGTTAACCAGGGAGCTAGCTGACACTTCATCACTTTCTACTCATAGCTGTTTCTTTTATACAATGGTTACTAACGCATGTGTACTACTGTCTCAAAGGTTTCTTTAGTTTTTAAAGTCATTATTTACTTTATTTTGTTACGTAGCACGTGGCTTGTATTGCCAAGTCTGTTGTTGATCATTTTTTAAATGCAATACAATACTACTGCTCTGATTTTAAAACAGTCAGTCAATCTTATTTATATTAAGAGTAACACTGCATTTTTTTCATGTTGTCTGCATGAGATGCTGTAAGATTTTTTTTTTTTCTTCTGCAATGTTTTGTTAATTTGCACAAACAGAAAATGAAACAATATGAAAGAAAAACGTAACTAGATTCTAATGTTAAAAAGTAACAAATAACGGATTACAGGAATTGAAAAAACTAACATGTTGAGTCACCACAAAAAGTAATCTGAGTAGTCTAACGCATTACAAAGCACAGTACAAAGTAACATGTCACCTCTCGACACCGCCCATGAGTGTGTTCTTTACTGCCATTATGGACACAACGGTGACGCAATAGGAGCGGGCCACAGCCAAGGCTTCAGTAAAGAACCCCTCTGATGTAATGTAATCCTCCACTGTGGTCTCTGAGTTTCAGTGTCTCTAGACATTCATGGAAGATCTAAGTTCTACTTTTTGCTTTTTGCTATGCTGGACTGCAAACAGCAGCCCATCTTTGACATGCATCAGAACTGTGATAGAAAAAGCCAGCTCAGTCTCATAGTTATTTGTAGGAAAGCATCCAAAACGTAGTGCACACTGTTGCAGGCCCTCCGAACCGTGAAAGTTTTTAGTGTGATAGCTATTGAGGGTGGTTGGCTGGGGATGGTTTGAGTTTTAGAGTTGCTTTAGCCAGCCATCCCTCTATCCCTCTAAAATATCATAACATTATCATAAAACAAAAGCGGTAAATGTGGAACATAAAATCATTTCCAAACTCCAGACACTGCCTTTGGACCATAAATGGTATAGGACAGCCAAATATTACTTTATTGGGCGGATGCTCAGAATACATCAGATCTGCTTTAGCTAATGTAAATGAGCTAATGCAATTATCTAGACTCTTCCAAGGGCGTTTTACAGGAAACTCAATACTAAGGATTTTTTAACACACAGGTTTTCAGAGTGTATGGTCAGTGTTTCAGTTATAAAAGGAATTTATACAGGACTCAATTCAGCACTTACTGACTTTTCTCTCTTCTATTGTTAAGTGCCTTGGGTACCTTGAAAGGCGCTCTAAAAATGAAAGTTATAATTATTATTATTATTACTTATGTCCTCAGTTATGCCCTAATTTGTTGTTGGTGACATTGTCTTAAGCAGTTCAGCTCAATTAGTACTGACTCTAAAAAGTCACATTGTTTCTTAAGATAATGGGCAAAGATTTGTAATTGCTAATCTGTTTTTGGACCAGTATTTCTGCAACTTCACATCATTTGTGTGCAAAGATGTATGGTATGGTGTTCGGTTTATTTGCTTTTTTTCTTTTTCTTGTGTCTGTCAATCAAGATATCTTGGCAACTGTTCACAATAGAGTAGTAAAACAAAAACCAGATTGTACAGTGGGGCCATGGGACAACAACTAATCCATGGATCTGGATGAGGGTTTCTCACTGGACATTTGGTAATATTTAGGAAGGAAAGAAAAGTATTGAGGATAAAAGATGTTGTCAATTGTATAAATTAAATATATGGATATGTCACAACAAGGCTTCTTTAAAGAACCACATTGATTTGAAATGCCTTTGAAAGTTGTGGAAGACAGTGGTCATTCCCTTTGCTTTCTAAACTAAGTAAAAAAGAAAGAGAACAATACTGAGTTTGTTGATCCACTCAAATGGAAACAGCGATTCATTAAATAGCAGCATACTTGAGGTGAAGTTGGAGCAACACTGTAAATATAGAAAACCCGTATACAGAAAACACAGTCTGACATGCGTTTTATCCTGCCACACCATCATACTCTATGTGCATGTGACATTAATACGTGCACGAGAAGGGTGGTCCTTGAATCATTTGTTTTGGAAAAGGTTTGCAAGAGGAAATCTGCTGGTGCCTAAGGAGGAAAAGAAAACATCTGAAATTTGGCCCCATACTCATAGTGAGCGAGACAATGTGCTTTGTACTGATATACACACAAGATTACATAATCCAGGAATGATCCAGACTAGATGTTTTGCTTTTTCATTAATCTGATGTTTATTTTTGAGGGGAGTTGGGTGGTAAAATCACACTCCAGCAGAAGGAAGCATGTGCACAATTGTGCTATGGCTTCATTGTTATTTTGTGCTTGTGGGTATTTCTCCATTAGTCACCAATGTTTAGTATAACATTTACTGAAGGAGGATGTGTCTTTAACCTATAGAATAATGAAAGTATTGTTCTGTTTTACAATAGTACAATCAGTAGATATTCAGTGTTTGATATTATCCAGATGGGACAAAACTATCAAATTAATGGAAGAAGCAGGGTAGTCTAGTGCGTCAGGTCATTCTCTTATGGATGATTATGACCATAGCAAAGCCCATAATTCAGACTTTGGGACCTCCTTAGAGAGGAATGCTGTTTGTACGGAGCTGAAGTTCAAAATGTTTACATACAGTGGCGGTATAAATACAACCATGGTTTTGGAACAAATTTTAGAATATTGGCTCAGGAGAAATAAAACAGCGTGTCCAAGGAGAGACTTTTCAGCTGGTTCCTCTGTAGAACTGAAGTGTTTTTTGTCCAAACGTTGATGCTAAACAGTCTTATCAGCCTTATCATGACATTCTAATACTATAATAATCATAGTTTACAATAGCACCCCCTACCAATACTTATTCAATCCCTCCCTGTATTAATATAGGAAAAATGCTTAACCGTTTACAGATATACAGTATCAAAAACAGCATGACGGCTATGAAACACCACGTTAAAGCCTGGCAGCTTGATCTTGTGTTTAGAAAGGATTTCCTGGAAAAAAAAAAGGTCAGAAAAGGTCAGTGCTTACTCACTGTAAATCATTCTAGGTACAAGCATTGGCTGAATGTACATTGCAAGTGTAATGGAACTTTTGCTTTTACTTTAACTTTTAGGTGCCAAACAGCTTTCATATATTGTCAGGCTATTGACATTGTCTAAAACTCACTTTGGAATGG
Source organism: Gephyroberyx darwinii (assembly GCA_900660455.1). NCBI lineage: Eukaryota > Metazoa > Chordata > Actinopteri > Trachichthyiformes > Trachichthyidae > Gephyroberyx > Gephyroberyx darwinii. Next base: position 66,466 of record CABFOQ010000512.1, on the reverse strand, counting down.
AAAATGTCTTCAATCAATGCCATCTGTGCACAGAAAGCCAGTGGCTGGGTAACAATAATACAACAGGGGCACCACACTGCAACTTAGAGTCAGACCTTTAGGTGACAGTGACTAAATGACAACACTAACAATACTGTATATCAACACTAACACAATACTGTATATCAACACTAACACAATACTGTATATCAACACTAACAATACTGTATATCAACACTAACACAATACTGTATATCAACACTAACACAATACTGTATATCAACACTAACACATACTGTATATCAACACTAACACAATACTGTATATCAACACTAACAATACTGTATATCAACACTAACACAATACTGTATATCAACACTAACAATACTGTATATCAACACTAACACAATACTGTATATCAACACTAACACAATACTGTATATCAACACTAACAATACTGTATATCAACACTAACACAATACTGTATATCAACACTAACAATACTGTATATCAACACTAACACAATACTGTATATCAACACTAACACAATAATGTATATCAACACTAACAATACTGTACATCAACACTAACACAATACTGTATATCAACACTAACAATACTGTACTGGTTCTTAAGGGTTCTTGACTCTTTCAGTCCCTGTTGTCTCACTTCTGAAGGCTCAGGCCAGGCTCGTGATAACATAGTAGTACTCTTTTTTCTCCAGAAAAAGGCCAATGACCCATTTTAAACCCCTTGGCTAGGCCCCACAGGTTAAGAAACATTGGACGAGGCTGCTTTACGTTTGGCAGCAAATACACTGCAGACTAAAGCAGAAGTATCAGATCAAATATGACATGTGGTTACCGGAATGAAAAAAATCATATACAAGGGTACTCAAATTCAAATCTGTATCCCATATGTGTGTCTTCTCAAATACAGTGAGCTACATACTACATGCAGGGAACTACATACTTCAGTGGAGAGTATCAGAGCTGGATGCCACCCAATGATTGGTTCCATATTCTTTCTGTTTAGAGGGATGAGGACATTGTGTACTACTCATGCAACGTGCAGATGGCTGTCCTACCCTATGTGGACAAGCTACACAAAGAGTATTGTCTAAAAAACTGACAATGTTGACGTTGTCGTTGATGTTATGATGGTGTTGTGTAATCATGCTGTTGTTTGTGTCTCTATGTGCTATTTATTATATCTGCCATTGTATTATCTTGTCTGCGTTAACTAGTTTTGTGCTATTCTCTGAGAAAGCACATCAGCCAGCGCTTCACAGTACCCAAATGTATAGACAAGCTATGAAATCATAACATTCAATTGCATTTATATCAATTTCCCAATTAAATTAAAGCACCCTTCTTTATAGTAATCGATGCATGCAGTTTGCGAGTGGAGTCTGTATTGCTTTTCCTCTTTCGGTTTTTTGTTCAGTGCTCATAAAACCATGTGCCTCACTTTTTGTGTGATTTCCTCCTGAGTGTCATGAGACCAGGCTGGATGTGCAACATTAAGGTGCTTTATTAGGAACTGTGTATCTGATGCTGAGAGGGCGGGGTCCCGCTTCATATGGGAGCATTACACGGGATGGAAGGGATTATAGCATAGGAGAACACAAGCAAACTCTAATGTGTGAACTGGTCATTTCAAATCAACATGCCTGAATGTGAATGACTGGTGTTGTCATGTTATCATAGACATGAGCACTGTTTTTGATTCTTGATACTGCAGAGCCGCTATCTTCAGTAGTTTACCAAGATGCACTTTGAAGAGTCCTTACTATTCATTCTCCAGTCCATGGTGAACGAGTGCTTCGTGGTTTACTGCTGCCCTCCAGTGGCTAAAACCCAAAAGTGCACTGAGTGATATGACTCATAAATTTGGAGCGTCTGACTCATCCTGTTCAGGCCCTGGAGTTTATCTGTCTGGCTTCTGCAAGCAGCAAGCTAGTTACAAAGATCAACAGGTTTCCTGTTTAAGACAAATAAATAGAAAGGAACTACGCTGCAGGGCTTTAGCACTGCAGCGTGTCACGTCCTGCGCAATTCCTGTTACTGCACAAGCTGCGAGATAAAGAGAATTAGAAGCACCCACCGGACGTAATCGTAACATTAGAACGGTTATCATGATAGAGACAGACTGCAATCCTCTTTCCATAACCATATCAGTCTCTCTCGTGCCACGACTGACTCCACCTCCTGCTTCATAAAAACTGGCACAAGCCTATCCAATAAGCTGCCAAGAACAGGTGTTGACACAACCTGTGGTTGAATGTAACTGCTTTGCAGAGGCGAGCTGAGCACGCTTGCTAGACCCACAAATTCAATTCCTGCTGATGAGGGGAGAAAAACTAAATGTTTTGAATTACGCAGTCTTACAAAGTTTGCAATTATGTGTAAACTCTGTTTGTCTCCTTATACTTTCTGCTGGCCGATACATTTTTACAAAACTTTATAGGTTACTGAATGTCATCAATTGATAATGTGTGACGTTTTCAGCAGAGTAATGTTTCCCAGCATCACCATGAGTGAAAGAGTCAACTTCTGTGAGAGGCTAAGAGAGCGTCAAGCAACAAAATATACTTGTGTTAGATAATAGAGCACACAGTCTAAATCTGATATAGTTCAACACGGCCTGCAGTACTGTGACTGGCAAACTCACTTGCTGATAAGATACTGTCCCGACCACACCCTCTTTCCAGCTCTCTCTCCGTGTCCTCTATTGCTTCCCTGAGGATCATCTGAGGAAACATAAACACACCATAACACACTCTGACAAATCAACAGTTCAAAATACACAAACAAGAAAATTAAAGAAATTAAAGTCCAACAAAAAAAGAAAAGTTAGAATTGTGTTTGGCAAAAGTACAATGGTTTTACCATTGTATTTCTCCCTGCACAAGTTGTGTGTGCCCTGTTCATTTCTCCTTACCTGTAATGTAAATAAATGCGACCTACTCCTAGAAATCTGAACCATTATACCGTAATACATTGTCTCTTCATCGCACGTTATTCGTGTAAATGAATTTCTCCCAAAAGGGATTGCAGGATCACCAGTCATGAAGTAGCAAAGTCAGTATAGTCACACTGACGACAGGACTTGTGGAGCTCTGGGAATCAAAAAACAGCAGCACATAGCCTTGGATGGTGTGGAAAGCTGTTGGAAAGCTGTTTCTCAAGAGACCCTATAAGGCCATCTCTGTGATCACATTGTTCACCACTGCGCATGCGTTTCAGTCTCAATCAACCGTGGCACAACCTCACTGCCCCGTCACACGGGCCACAGTCAACGACAGAAACCGAGTCTAATTTCTAAAGATGTATTTTGTTTAAATTGGAGTTCAGGAGGAATTCTCATATTCCACTGATCTGCTTTTTTTCTCATACGGGTGCACACATATCTATGAAAACCAGTTATCGAGATTAGTCCTGCTGGTGGTATATGCAGTAAAATAAGTGTATAGTTGAGAGTTTGTATATTTCTTATATGGTTTCTCAATCTTGCCATGACGTGCTTGTCTCTGTGAGTTACTACAAGGCAGCTCACAGTGTGGGAGGTGTAGCTAGCAGAGAGACTCTGAGGGCAGTTGATACTAAACATGGGGCCTGCTAGATGATAAGAGAAGATAGGAGGCCCTTGGTCTATTGGACAGTCCTGTAAATTGCCAGACAAGAAACCTACAGTATGTCCTATTCCTATAACAAGCAGATATTTTCCCTCCCAGATGGGTCATAGTGATATTCACATATACAGGGATGTACTTGAAGAGTTTATGGAGCATTTGGAACTTCCTTAAATCTGTACTAGAAAGCTGCAAATGGCAGTGAGAGCTAACTGTGAACTTCAATACACACAAATCCTGTAACATGACTTCAGTAATCTGCACACAGCAGGCTCATGTTTACCAACCCAGCCGGTCTGTGTTGGTGTTTACACCAAAAGATAGCAAAGGGACGGGAGAGGCCAAAGGTCTACTGTTGGTGAGTCCAGATTTCTCTGGATGGGGAAAGCTGAATTTCATTTGGACACATAGAGCACATCTATGGGGTCTCGATTAGGGGGGATGGGACTCTCTTCTCTAAAGTGGGTATATTTTTACATGAGAATATGTCTAGTGCAGCTTTAACGTCATAACTAATAACTCGTTTATGACGTTTTAACTTTTCAGATTGCCAAACAAAGTCTTTTTACTTTTTCTATCACCACAGAGTGCCTTAGACCCTCTTTTCTTTTAAATGTGGGTTATATTTACAGATATTCTAGAAAAGTTTTACTCAGGTAACACCTTCTCTTCTTTAATCTTTAAATACATGTCTGTTTACAAGCATTTCAATACAGATAAATCATTTTCCGCCTAAAAATACATTCCTGTTCAGCTGTCACATTATATCAGCCCCGAAACTTGTAACAGTTTCAGAACTGTGTGTGGATATGGATATGAATTCACAGCTGTACCCAGAATCTGCCTGACAAAGTCAACCGGTTGCAACTCCTGCAGCACAATGTACCAGCTTGTTTTATTGTTTTGTCATACTATGTTGATGTTCTCGCCTGGCCTGGTGGCTTTTCAACTCCTATCTGTCTACTATCTACCAATCTAAATTCTACCTGTTTCCTGAATGCCAATCCAGAGAACTTTTAAGCGTCATCACACCAACACCAAACTAACCAACTACTTATAATGAATAAGATTTAACTTAAACCATTAGTTTGGGGTCGTAATTGGGATGTAATCCAATAAAACCAAGGCAATTTGACTTCTGACTGAGACTTACCAGAGATGGTGGTGATCATCATAGATCATCATAAAATAAAAAAAATAAAAGTATAAAGTATAATTTGTTTATTGTCCCTTTAAAAAGACTTATCCCAGACTAAAAAGGTGGATAAACTGGTCCACAAATAAAAAGGTCAGTTTAGGTGGGTTTACCCTCCACCATGTCCCTGCAATAGTACAGAAATCCTCTGATACTTTACCCTATTTAATCCTACTCTATCTGTAACATAGCCTCTCTCCAAGTGTACCAAATCTTCCAGTTTTGTGGTTTCAGGGATTACGCCAATCCTGAACCCTACTGTTGTATGTTTGGGCGAGACTCGTAACAACACAACTATTTTCACTTCAACCAGTCAAACCTGATCTGGTAACCTTAAAAGGATTTACCCCCCCTGGAATCCAAGGAGTGTCCTGTATAGGTCTACATACAGTCCAGGCTACTATAGTATATAACTATAGTAATATAACTTTATTAGGATACTACACTAATATTACAGCAAAACACTAAAGCATTATGCAGCTACTAGAAACATTAATAAAAGGGAGAGAAAAATACCAGTAAGTCCAAATACCATAAACCCACTACTGAGTGCCACAGACACACTATAACTTCCCTACGAGAATGATTTCGCTAGGGAGGGGATTTAAATATATATATATACATAATTACTTTATAACTGGGACTTTTTTTCTCCACCCTACTGTTCCCTATTCAAATTATGCTTCAGGACCGAGTCATTTAACATTTCCTTCTCGTATTACACAACTGTAGGTAGGACAGCGATTCGTTCAGCAGGAACCCAGTCTTTCCCTCGTTGGCTGGATTGTACACGTCAGCAGTCAATAAGTCACTGTTGTACCCTAAAATGGTTCATAGTCTCATCCTCCTCTTCCTGGTACGAACATTACTGACACATTACACGTAGAATCGGTAAGTCGAAACTTAATTTAACGGAAGTAAATTGTCTTGTTTTAGACAGAAAATCAACATGTTGCTTACTTTGTCCAACTTTTCTCCCCCTTCCACAGGTGCCAGAAACGATGTTTGAAGCGGGTGTATCGCAGATGACGCGGTTTTGAAATTGAAATTGGGACAACAAATGCTGTGGAAAAATAAGAGACATCAGTAAACTCTTTTTCTTTTTGACACTTTGTTTTTCATGACGCTGGAGTTTGACCGCGCGGGGGGAAATAACGCTGCGAACGAGACGTTTACGATGCAGACGCTCGCGCTGCTTAGGTGATTCAAAGCCATTATTAATTGTATCCCAAAGGTTGATTTTTATTTTGCTTTGCGAAAATGAGGTTTCGGCTGCTCAAAAGGAATCTGCTCGCTCTGTTGGGTGTTTCCTTCATAGTTGTGACTCTCTTGTTTTCAACACGTGTATTAGTCGTTTCCGATAATGACACAAGTAGACCTAATAACGGCATACGGGAAATGCACATCCTGCAGTCTGGTGACAAATTTCGCTTTGGTTCCGTGCCAGAGTTGACTAAATCCGTTTACAATGCCAATTACAAGCAGTGCATTCTCAACGGGGATAAGTTCCCAGGGGAGCCTCTACTGGTGCTAGTTGTGCAGGTCCACAACAGGCCTGAATACCTCAGATTGCTCATCAAGTCACTGGAGAATGCTGCCGAGGTCCACAGCTTCCTCCTTATCTTTAGCCATGACTATTTTTCAGAGGAAATCAATACCATTGTGCAAGGGATAACTTTCTGCAAGGTACTGCAAATTTATTTCCCTTTCAGCACTCAGCTGTATCCCAGTGAGTTTCCTGGGCAGGATCCACGGGACTGCCCTCGAGACATATCCAAGGACGAGGCCCTGAAAACAGGATGCCTCAATGCAGAGCACCCTGACTCGTATGGACACTACAGGGAAGCCTCCATCACTCAAACCAAACACCACTGGTGGTGGAAAATGCACTTTGTGTGGGAGCGAGTGCAGGCTATGCAGGGCTACAGTGGCTTTGCAATCTTTCTGGAGGAGGACAACTACATCTTACCTGATTTCTACCATCTTTATAAATCAATGATTGCGTTCAAGAAGAGCAGCTGCCAGGACTGTGACATGCTGGCTTTAGGCAACCACAATGCCCTGACAGATTTTACCAAACTGACCAATAAAGTGTTGACCACTGGGTGGATGTCCACCAAGCACAACATAGGCATGGCCATCTCCAGGGAGGTTTACTACAAGCTGATGGGCTGCAGCGACGACTTCTGCACCTATGACGACTACAACTGGGACTGGACCCTGCAGCACCTCTCGGGCACTTGCATATCAAAGCCCCTCAAAGTGCTGGTGGCACAGGGGTCTAGGGTTCTCCACACAGGAGACTGTGGCCTTCACCAGAAGGAGAACTGCAGGCCAGAATGGGCCTCTCAGAGGGTTGAGGAGTCCCTTCAAATGGCCAAGGAGGGCCTTTTTCCTCCATCTCTCGTCCTTAGTGGTGTAGAGCCAGTGGAGCACAAGGCACACATGAAGAACGGGGGATGGGGAGATGTACGAGACCATAGTCTATGCAAAAACTATTCCAAACGTCTTTGAACTATGCATTTTCTCAAAGTAACATTATGGGTAAAACATTCATTAATGCTCTGTGGAAGATGTGCCATTCATACACATAGCTTCATGTACATACACACACATTTCAGGGTTCAATAGTGTGTTGTCTTTTCACTTTGTTTTGTTTTAGTGAGGTCTTCCAAGGGTTAGGGCCAATGTGGTCCGCGAATCATGCATGTGATTTCAACTTCGTTTTTAATACTTTTTAATCACCAAAGCTCTACAGTTGCCAAAGACTTCATTTATTTTGTGTTGTGTGTAATGCATGCAAGCTCAGTTGTGTTCAAGTCATCAAGTCATGTTCATGTCATCAGGTTTGTTCTTCTCAAAAAGTCTTATCAACTAAGATGGATTGATTACTCTCACTTTCCTTCACTGTGAAAAACTAAATCAGAGTTGTTATATACACGACGTGCATTTTGCAAAATCAAATTGTTGCTCGCATCTGTTGGGAAACTTGCGTAAGACTGTTTAACCACAAGCAGTTCAACATGTTCTTACGTGGTGTGCCGAATATTGAACTGCAATGTTCAAATGACACCAAACATTAAGTGTGTCATGCATGTGCTTTTTTATGGTACAATTTTAAAGTGCAACTACAAAAACGCACATGTAAACTACAAACCTAGATGTAGGTTGTTAAGATTTGTATACGACAATCTTCAATACAATGCAAAGTTGTTAGTTTGCTATTGAGCCAGTGCTGCCTTTGAAGTTGACTGTTGATGTCATGCACATAATGGAATTTGTGTTACTGAATGTAACCTTCATTTTCTTTTGTTATAGTTAGGGGTCTTTTGAGGTGACCTGGGGGACTGACACAAATTACTAAATGCGCCGGCCATCGCAAACCTGTTAAATTTGTACAAATTGGTCCCTGGTTGCGACAACAAGAGCTGGCCTGATTTGATTTCTGGCTGTCTATGACTGGATATTTGTTTTCTGATAGGCTAGAGTTGACCTTTTGGATTTGCAAACATTATCAAGGTTTGTGACTCTGCTTTTCTATATTTGCACATCCTTTATTACAAGGTATACGCTGCAATATAATGTAACAAGAATGGAATAAATTGCTTTGAGATTCATAAATTGGAAAGAGAGATCTGAGCTTTTCCAGACACTCGGTTTCACTCAACATTGACTAATTTGGATATGTCCCACTTTGACTTTGTCCTTGAAGTTTCCTTATATCATTTAAGAATAAGGAAAAAAACTTTAAGATTAGCATAATGATGCCATCTTTGCCTGACCAAATGTGCCTTTTGATTGTTCATTTATGTGATATGCCTTTACCTGTTTTAGAGTTTTAGAGGTGCACTGATACCATTTTGTTGACAAAGTACTTAATTATGTGTACATGCCAATACTGGGGACTGATATGAGAACTGCTCTTGATGCATACAAGTTTTGCCAGCTTCTGTATTCATTTGAACATTATGGAGGAAAAATGGCTTTTGTGCAAATGTGTGAGTGTTAATCTCATACAAAATGTAATATATTTAATAGTTAAATGTCATTGCATCACCGTGGCATTGTACCATTTCAGATTTTGTGTGCTCCTATAATTGTGAACTGATGCCTAACAGATTCCTGGTCAAGCACACTAAAATGAATGTGAAAATGGAATCAATTCTGACTTTTTATGCAAAACACAATCAATTCGTTAGGAGCATTATTAGGTTAGTTAGTTTCTCCTAATACACAGAGATGTACTTTATTAAAAAAATACTTTCTGTGGTCTGTGTGGGGTGTTAAGCACTCATTAGTTGGTGAGATGTCCATAGTTGTTCAGAGTCAGACCGAAACTTATTTTTTCACTGCTCTATGTTCACTCAGTTTGCCAAAATGGGAAAATAAAAAAAAAGTTGAATTTTGATTGTGTTTGTCTAATTGCAAAGATGGAATAAACAAAATGTAGTTCAGAGTGCTAGTTCCAGATAAAGTAGCTTTGACTACTGGTAGCCTATTAAAAAGAGACCCATCATGGAATCTGGATACAATAGACGAGGCTTTTTGATCTCAGATCAGTTTTAACACTGCTCATATTGTGAAAAAAGGTATGAACTGAAAAGAAAAATCTGATCACAGATCTGCAATATTGCTTTAGACAAATCACGTGACTGAATCATGCGCTTTCATTGGTCACACTCTACTCTGTGTTTATTTCCGGAAGTGAATTGTCAGTATCTGACTTTCCAAAAGGGCTATCAAATCTCAAACCCAGAGCGCTGTAAGGGAACGGTAATCAGCATGTCTTGTTTAATGTTCAGCTATTTCTCTTCCATTTTTTGAGACACATAATAAGTTAGCGGCCAGACGGCTTCAATTTATCACGTTGTTTACGTTCCTAGATAAGGCCAATGTTAACTGTCGCTTTGCATAGCTTACGTAATGGACTTTTTCGTCTACATCAGGAAGACAGATACTTCTTTAAACATTATCGTTGCTTTAGCAACCTATAGGGGAAGTTTTGTGTCTATTGTTAGACTAGATAACATTGGAAAGGGAGCATAGCAGCTGCTTATAAGTGTGTTAGCACGCTAGCTAGCGAGTTACAGCGACCGTATCGTTCAAATGAGCCAGCTAACGTTAGCTAACGTAACATTAACTGATGCCTAACGTTACTGCCTAAAACACATCACTAAAATACATTATCCGCGAGGCCAACGACTCCATTATGTTCAGTAAGCATTAATAGTTGTATATCTTCCAGCATCTCTAGGTGTGTCCTCGTCCAAGCCACAGGATGGCACATTGGTTTCACAGAAACCCGCTGAAGGCAACAGCGCCTGTTTCCTTTAATTTCTATGGAGTGGCCGGGAGCCCTGCTGCCAATAAGATATGCAAGTATGTCTTATCGTTGCTTTACACAGGGATGACAATGTTATCAGAATGGACTGAGACTATGACCACTATATGATCGTTAAATGTGCCATATGTACTGTCTTGATAATGATTAAATTTGTCTATTCATCATAATGTGGGTCATTACTATTAACACAACCCATCGGGTGGCTGTGACTTTCATTTGATCACTGACCTGTTTTTCCTACCAAGGTGGTCCTCTAGTGAGGAGATGCACACTGAATAGTCAACTGACGTTTTTTTCACTTGTTTCAACCCATTCAGTGACCTGAGGACAACCAGGGCAAGACTCCTGGAGATGTTCACTGATCTCACCTGCAACCCTGAGATCATGAAAAATGCCACAGATGCTTACTTCTCTCTCCTACAAGGTAAGTTGACATTCAGGCACATGGGTAAACTGTTCTGTTCGCGGTCTTGCAGTGTTAAAAAGCCAATTCATGGTTGCAATTATTTCATGCTAATTTGCTGCACTGATACACTTAATGATGGGATGTGACTGGTGGCTTGAATACAAACACAATATGTTTATTGTATAGTTGATATGTTTCTCTGTGAGCTTTTGTCAATTAAATACAATTTACTTAGTTGAACCCTGTTTAGTTAATGTAATGTAATGTTATTGTGTGTCCTATCTTGCCTTCTAACATTGCCTTTTATTTTGATTGTTTTGTGTTGCCACTAACAAGCTGCTGCTGTTTTTTTGACGGATTTATGATATAATAGGCTTCATCTCATCCTTGGATGGAACTACACAGGAGAACAAGATGAGGTTCATCCAGAAGTTTAAGTGGACCGACACCTTACAAGGAAACACACCAAGGTGAAGACATGCACTTAATTATTTAAGTGCCAAAGCAGATGAAATGTGAATGATACCATGTGATTTACCCTCTTGGTAGAAGATCTGGTAAAAGGCCAAAGGTAAGTCAGTGACCATCAGAGACATTTCTTCTCTGCTGATGGAGCCCTACACTTGAATCAGAGTGTTGCAGTAGCTACTAGTTAGTTACCATGATGGCAACTAACATTACTAACATCATGGTCCTGCCACTGGCCACAGTAGCAGGTAGATTAAAGACTCCTGAGGAAGAGTGGAAGTGAATGCATCTCATGCACAGATGGTATGCTGGTAAATGATACTCGACGTATAAATGGAAAAATATACCAAAACACTGGAATAAAAACTTTTTAAATAACGTTTTGACCATAAATTATTCTATAACTAGATTCTATAACTTTACTATAACTCTCTAATCATGGTTGGCAACCGCAGAAGTGGCTTTTAGAGTAGACAAAATTACCAGCCAGAGCCAAACCAAGCCAGTATTTTGTAGGTTTTAATTTTCCATCCTGGTAATGTTGACCACTGCACTTGAACCAGTCTTTATTATCTCCCTGCCTCTCACCTTCCTCGCCCTCCTTCTTTCAGTGCCCAGCAGGATGCAGTCTTTGAACTGGTCTCCATGGCCTTCAACGTGGCTGTTTGGTACACCAAGTTTGCCTCAAGACTAGCGGGGAAGGAGAAGTATGTCTTTGTTACCTGCTTTATTTCTGTTTATCTTTGTATTCATTAATGCTAATCCGTACATATTTTAAATAAAGACCACTTGTGGTCTTTATTGATCCTTAATAAAGACCACAAGTGCCATGTCATAATGTATGTTACATTGTTACTATAAGATATTTATGCTGTACTGACTATCTAATCCCATATCTGCCTATTTAATAGCATATCAGAGGCTGAAGCAAAAGACGTTCACCGGAGCCTAAAGGTTGCTGCTGGGACATTCAAAAATCTCAAGGTGAGGAAGATGCACGGTGTGGATGAATGTTTCCCCTGAAGTGTTTTGGAGCAGTGGGTGCTGGAGGTCGTTTTGATTCTGTGACTCCAGTTCGCTCCCAGTGTTAATGTTTGTATCAGTACTAGTATGTAGGGATATTTATATCCGAGGACTCACTTCACAATGATTGTTTCTCTATCTTTTTTTGGTGAGCAATAAGGGTTCATTGGCTTTATACTTTTCTATTAGTGGAGGCAATAAACATTGGGGAAGACAATTCCTCAGTATTAACACTTATCTATCTTATCTTATCCCTTACCTGATAAGATAGATCAAGGGCATAATATTTAACCTTTATGCTGTATTTATATTGCATTGGAATTTGAATGGGGTGATGATCTGAACTGCAGTGGGGTGTTTAAATCTTCACAAAGATTTTCATGCTGAGGGCCTCAAGGAAGATAGGCATTTTGCTGAGGACAACCAAATAGTCAGATGGATTGATACATTTTTAAATTTTGCCAACCAGCAAGTGAGTTAATAGATAAATTATACTATTCTTAATTTTCGTTCTCTTGTGTGTTTCCTACAGGAGGCCCACATCCCTCGCCTCATCACCCCAGCTGAAAAAGGCCGGGACCTGGAGCCTAGAGTGATTGACGCGTATATCATCCAGTGCCAAGCAGAGGCACAAGAAGGTAGCTACAGTTTCAGCCTTGAAAACGGCACCAGCCATTATAATGCATATAAACTCAGCAGTCTGGAGTGTTCCCAGACCACGGTCAGTTGAGTCCATGACACCAGGTGCTCACATATGAATGATATAGTATCAATGATAATGGATTAATATATCCATATTTGACTTTCCTGGCTTCATCTTTATCTCTGTATCATTTTTACAGTGACAATTGCCAGAGCGATTGAACTGAAGCATAATGCTACACTCATTGCAGCTTTGGCCTTTGAGACGGCAAACTTCTATCAAAAAGCAGGTCAGTGTCTATGCACTTGAGGTTTTGAAACTTTGTAGGAAAAACAAATGATTGATTTACAAGAGATGCAATCCCTATTACCTGAGGAAAAATATTATCCCTTCTTGACTTAATGTTACTTGTGCATAGAACGCAACGAAATGCATATCAGACAACGTAATGAAAAGGAAGTTTCCATTTCACGTTTATAACTGGGTATTAAAGGTCAAAATTTCTGTCTCCTCAGACCATACGCTGAACACCTTGGAGCCAGAGTGCAGCAGCAAGTGGAGGAAGTATTTTCAGCTGAAGCAGCACTTTTACATGGCCTATGTAAATCCATATCCTAATTTAACTCATAATCTCCCTTGTGGGTTCTAAGACCGATATATTAACCCCTAAGATTCTATATATGAACCTAAAGTTTAGTGAGCATGCTGATTGTTCTCATTCCTTTTGTTCGTAGGCGTACTGCTATCATGGACAGACCCTGCTGGCGAGTGACAAGTGCGGAGAGGCTATAAGATCTCTCCAAGAGGCAGAAAAATGTAAGTATCTCTAGGACTTCACATTTGTTTTTGTTCTCAGTTGCACTGAAACAAAAGCAGTTTCTTTGAATCATTTAGATCGGTGCATGTGTTCATTTTTATTATGCAGTAATGTTGTGTACTTGCATATATGTTAATACACAGGTGAACACAGAGGAACAAGGACATTGTAAAGTGTTAGCTTTTTCTTTGTTCGACACACAACTCCCATTCCTTCAGGGATGTAAAAAGTACCCAGCAATTATACTTAAGTTAAAGTATAGGTACTGGTTCAAAATCTTACTCAATTACAAGTCAAAGTATCAAACTAAAAATACACTTGAGTAAAAGTAAAAAAGTTTCTTTTAAATCTCTAGTTTTCTCTAGTATTATAGACAATGGATAGACAATTCTGGAATTAAAGAACAGAGAACACTTTTTTGCACTAAAATTACTTTAATGCACTTCTCCATCGAATTTGAAAAAACATGTTGATGTAAAAATGTGGACAGCATTCACATCACAGCGTCCAAAAGCCAATTGGGACATCACAAAAGCCAAGCGCAACACCACGAAAGCCAATTGGGACATCACCAATGCCAATTG
>CABFOQ010000512.1:16066-50420 GCA_900660455.1 Gephyroberyx darwinii | reverse complement strand
TTCAAGTTCAGTTATGTAAGTTCAATTTGTTTGATAAAGTCCTATAAAGTCTTCAGTGATGACACACACACACACACACAAACACACACACACACACACACACACACACACACACACACACACACACACACACACAAAAGGGTTTCATTTGAGTTTTTATATTGATGCATTTTTTTTTATTATTTACATCAGATTCATAGGTCGCCTGCTTGCTAAATATTTGTTGTATCCCCTTTTTGTGGTGTTTTTGATCTCAGGCCAAACCCAAACAGGAGGAGGAGGTGAAACCAGTGAAGGAGCCAGATCTGAAGCCTCAAAAGGATACAGGCTGTGTCATATCCTAAACTTTCCATGGATGCCATTTTCCAATCTCATGCTTCAGTACCACCTATTCTAGTTATGGCATCCATTTCCTTTCCATGAAAAGAAAAACTTCCATAGGAAAAATGTCATTTTTGGTATTATTAATTCATGGTGTTTTACATTTATGCCGATATATATACGCAGTGTATTTGGGTATGATGATACCATATCACCTGTCAGCCATCAATCCTTGAATCTAGACCAGAGTTTAACTGCATCAAATATCTTAGAAAGCTAGAAAGACAACATGACAACTTCCTCTAAAACAACACGCATTGATGACGTTGGTGGTGTTTATAATCTTCCCTGAAAGTGCTTGTCTGAAAAGGTCTAAGAAGGAAGTAATGCAAAAGATTTTAAAGGAAGGACGGGTCTTTAAAAGCACCGATGGGCAACCATGTGGCACTGAGGGCCGAGAGTATGCAGGTTTTCACCTGACCCAGGTGATTTCACTGATTAGTTCCTCCTCTCTGGTTGAAGGTGTGTTAATCAGTGAAATCACCTCCTGTAGTCCTTGGTTGGAATGAAAACCTACATACTGTCAGCCCTCCATGGCATATGGTTGCCTATCCCTGTTTTAGAGCAGTGGTTCTCAACTCTAATGTTCATGCTCCCATGTGCCTTGCTGTCCCAACAGTGGAGGACACGAGGAGGATGTACGAGGGGGCCTCGCTGTGATCCCGCCTAGAATAATTGACAAAAACACATGGCAGGGGAATTAGCAGCCCATAAATGGAGTACAACAGTTAACTTACAGGATAATATTGCAGGTGAAATATGAATATTACATTAATATTTTGTGTTGGGTGTACATACAAATTTTGATTGGTTTTGAGGTGTTTTGTGTTTTGGGCTATGTCAGTTATGATAGGACCACTTCAAAGGCAACGTCCATTTTTGGACAATGGAGTATCAAATAAACTGTACCAAATAGCATCCACTTTCCCTCACTCCCTCCACTTTTCCACTTTCATCTCCTTGAAGTTGCTTCCTGGTAGGAGAGGAGTGGTAGTGAGGAAGGGGGGGGGGAATTAAAAAGATTTGGGACCCATGCCAACAGTACTCTGCTCTGAGGACCAGAGTTGAGAAACACTGTTATAGAGCATGGTTAGTCATTAGAAGTCAACTGGTAGGGTTATTCTAACTCAGTTCGGTCTTTATATGAGGTCATTTCAATGAGAATAATAGTAAATAGGTCTTAATGGTAAAATAGACCTATTAATGGTGCTTTTGGCTGCATGTAAACCTACTCACTGTGAGCCCTTACAGGAGGTTATCACTGAGGCCCCATTTCTTTAGTCATTTAACTTGCCCTCCTCCACTTCCCCTCAGCAGTTGGTGGCCACTTACACTTCTTGTTTTAAAATGTTGGGTCATGCACAGGAAATTATGGGCATGATGCACTGCTGAATCATTGTTGACTCACTCCTTCATCCCTCGAACGATAGATCTCAGAAAGTTCACTTGCGTTATCAGAGTAATGGAACGGGACTTAAGATGTTAGTGGGGATTCCCATGAGGGTAAGTCGACAAGGGCATGATAAAATGACTAATGAAACGGGACCCGAGTCTCAGGATTTCCTCTGGCACTGGAGTGCTCTGGCCTGCCTAGACGGCTCAAGTAATGGAAACGGGTCCATTGAAGATTCTGTAAAATGACCTCAGAATACAGACGTGAACAAAAGATCAATGAAATGATTTTACATGCAGTTGATTTAACTTTTTAGGCTCTTGAGTAACATCGGAAAGAAAGAAAGAAAAGAAAACATACTTAAAATCATGATGTAGCTATCTCTAGTGAGAGATTATCAAATTGGCACCGCCCATCGTAGAGGTTTCTCCAGGAGGATCAATAGTAAGTTACCTGAACCACCCTTCATACTTTCGGCAAACCTTAACCTTTAATTGATTTGAAACCATTTTGAATGCAGGACTGCCTTGGAAAACAGGCCGTTCATTATGAAAAGTATATAAATCAGAAGGAAAAAGACAAAACAAACAAGACTGCTTAGATTATTGCTAATGTATGGGTTTGTTTTTATCTGTAGCATTTTATGATCAATGATTTTTTTTTTTTAGATTGTGTGATCCATCTATTTTAGTTCTTTTTGTACATGAGGTAGCTGTTTTCTACTTTTACTGTTCAGTTTAGGAAAACTATATTATTGGTTAAGGCTGAATCATTCTTTCACGATAGTCGCTATTTGGGGATTTTGTAACATGCCCCTGTTAATATTAGCTCTTAATTTATTTGTATTGTTTAATGATATTTTAGTTGAAAACTTATAACACTCATCACCATATACAATGCTATCTGAAACAATTCACAGTTTACAACAATGCCGCTTTCCCTCATCGTTCTCTTTAAACGGACACACCAGTGTACCTGTTGAGACACATGAGGCTTTTCAGTTGCTGAGAAAGTGTTGCTGTCAGTGGTTGAGACCTTTGATGTCTGTTATCCCTTCTATTCAAGACTTGGGGGCACTACCCGATCACATGGGGACAGAAACAGAACTTCTATGAGGCCTTTATTGAAGGGAAAAAGCACATTAATTTTGTATTTCTAAAATGATGTCACACATTTTGCTGGAGAGCTGTTTTCAGCCATTTTCAGAGAGGATGATGAAGCTGCTCAAATTGTCAAACCTCTTCCACTTGAAAAATGAAATAATCTCAGATGAAGCGTAACTGTCAATCGGACAAAGTCATGTATAAACTGTAATGTACTCTATACAT
Source organism: Gephyroberyx darwinii (assembly GCA_900660455.1). Lineage (NCBI taxonomy): Eukaryota > Metazoa > Chordata > Actinopteri > Trachichthyiformes > Trachichthyidae > Gephyroberyx > Gephyroberyx darwinii. The sequence continues at coordinate 47,318 of CABFOQ010000512.1, read as the reverse complement.
GCATTCATTCAATTCATAATGCATTCAATGCATTTGCCTTGAAGCGGCATCTTTAACTGAGCTAGCCTCTACAACGGTGACAGTACAATTATGAAAAAGCAGATGGTAAACTAAATTTCTCACTTGTCATTGTATGATTTCTACACAGCACATTGTAATGCCTTCGCACTTTATATTCAGTTGTGCAGGTTTTCCAGTGGGGATCCATTGGAAGCAACACTGCACCTAGTGCACAATTATGACAAAAGAGGACTAGTTAAGAAGACACTTACTCCTTGTGGTCTGGTTTGATATCGACTAACATGTTGGTTCTGTATATTTGGACCAGTGGATTTCATTGACAATTCAATATTGCAGAATTCAAACCATTGCTAGTTCTTTTTCCTAACCAAGGCACTTGTTTATCAATAGGATGTGCCTAATCATCATTACAATGTATACTCCTTTAATTCATTATTGTTCATCTAATGGTGTCCTTGTAAAATGCATCTCAAATGATATTAAAAACTATCCATGAAACCAGAGTTTTCTAAGTTGTGTGTGTTTGTGTGCCATAGCTAACAAGTTAACAAACAATACACTGCAGTTTGCATACAAGAATTAGCAATACACCTTGACATTCTACATACGGCAACAAACCCAACCCTCCAAGCCCAAGAATGAAAGTGAATGCCACTCAATGACAGCTCTCCACTACGGCCCACGTTGAAGTTTGCGCTTCTCTGTCTACCGTCTCAGGTTTCAAGACTGATCCTATATCCTGTATTCAGATTGTTTTTCTCCATCAGGCAGAGTGAAAGGGATCGGACATACAGCTCAATGAGCAACTGGCTTGCACCGGACCAGTAAAGAAACACTTTTCTGAAGAATGAGTGACCGTCTCCAGGAAGTAAGTGCTGTTAATATTTAAATAGTTCGGCAAGGCAGTAAACATAGTTATAGCTTATACTGCAGAAGTGTTCGGTGACTCTCCATGCATTCTGAAATGAATCAGCATGACTTCCACTGTGTACGCAAGTTTTCAAACAGCATTTTGGGACTATCCCTTGGTAAATATGTATTCTGCCATGCTGTAATGTACCTGAAGTAGTGCCAACCGGACCAACATACATGCATATAGGCACATGCTATGTGTCCATGTGTGCCCACGTTCTCACATACACTTTATAGTAGCCTATAAAATGATATGTTGTTGGAGGATGTGCTACTAAGGCAACAGCTAATACAATTAATAGAGAGATTTCAAATTAAAGTTTATGTAAAGCCATATCCGATGTGTCAGGGTGCATACATCCAGGAGACAGAGTTTGGGGGTCCTACCGTGTCTAAAGAGAAGAAGGTCATCCACTTCTCCAGCGGTGAAACTCTGGAGGAAGAAGAGGAAGACAGCGAGGGCGAAGAAACTGATTCATCGAATGGACAAGCCTTCAGAGAGCCAGCAGAGAAGGTGGGAAACTGTTTTGTTGGAACAATTTGTTTCTTTGACTAAGTCCACATAGAGTGGCAGCGATATCATCTCTCTTCTTTCTCTATCTATCTCTCTTCATCAATCTTTCCAGGCCAAATTCTCATGGAAGAATCTGGCCATTCTAGTTGGGAGGATGTCACTACATAGTAAGTAATGTGCAATGTGCAATTCTAATTTAAAATAAATGCAAGGCATTCTAGATGTACAACAGGCCTCCTTTTAGCCACGCAGGAAAGTCTCACTGAGTCACCAATTCTTCCTTTCCACATTCAGCTTGTGATTTCCTTGGAGAAAAAATGGCTGGTCTACTTGGACTGAATGCAGCAAAATACCAATATGCCATAGATCAGTATCATCGTGACCACAAGGTAATGTGAAGTACATGAGCAGTAAAACAAGCTTACTGTTAGAAGGAAGCCTGAACAGTAGCATCCTAGGAAGGGGATGGTCTCTCCTTTTTAACAGAAATGATTCAATTCACCCTCTCTGTTAACAATATATACATTTAAATGTGATGAAGTACAGTAGTTTACAAACAACCCAGCATCCCCGGTGTTTCATTGCTCACCATTAGTTTAACTCAGAAAGCAGAAAACATAAACACTGACAACCCTTTTTAACATAATGGACAGTAATTCATTGGAAAATCGCTTTCTCGTTCCCCATGTCACTCCTAGACAACAGGCAGTCAAGACACTGGAGAAGGCCTCTGTGAAGGTGGAGCAGAAAGACTCCACCTCTCCCCCACCCTGAACAGGAGTCAGTATGGGGCTACAGGGGCTCCAAGAAGCCCCAATGATCCTCCCTGTTATGATAAGAAACATGAAGATAGAAATGAAGGATCACACAACAGAGGCTATCAAGAAGACGATGAACACTTGATGGACTGACGAGGGAAAAGTAAAAGAAAAGCATTTGATGTGAAGGAAGAAATCTAACTGAAATTGATACAGGACCCTTTGGGAGTCTTTCATCATATGGCTGTTTACCTAAAGATGCAACACCGTTTTACTGTGTAATGGTGAAAAGAAAAAAAAAGTAATAAAGGGAGAAAGAAAGGAATTGTGCCATCCGTGTGTAAACAATCAAATAAAAAATAAAACAAATGATCAAAGTATCAAAGAGAAATGTTGTATCACGTTGTGTGTGATGTTGGCTGACAGAGTTTGGGCAGAGGGGTACTAATCACCAGAAACAGAGCATAATCAACCTGTTGCGTTCTAGAACAAAATGGCGTCATAAATGAAATGAAAAAACAGATACAATGTCAAATATCAGAGCGTTAAAATCAAAAACCATTCGACGAGGATGGGATTCGAACCCACGCGTGCAGAGCACAATGGATTAGCAGTCCATCGCCTTAACCACTCGGCCACCTCGTCGTTCTGTTACATTACCGTACAAGATGGCGTCATAAACGGAAACAATGTTATCAACATCTCTCTCTCTTTATTTCTACATAAATCGTTTGAGGTTCAGAGTGAACTATATCCGAGTACAAATTTCAACATATATTGACTGTTGTTGGCCCACACACCTGTCAAATACATGAACCCATTTGCCAGCTAACATGAGTGGAATTGTTGCCTTACTTGTCTCGGCTAATATGGCACAGTCGATTTGGACGACTTCAGAGTACCCAGAACTTTATAATTCCACTTCAGATAGCGGCAAGAATACGCAGCAGTCGACGAAGGCATGGACAGCAGTTAGCTTGCAAGTCAAACTGTCCGGTGTGGTTGCTGAACTTGTCGTTAGCTAACGAGATTTAGTTAGCTGTCTAGCTAACGTTAGCTAGCTATTACTGTTCACACACATTTTCTGAAACTATACCTCATTTCCTCAAAACTCTAAATACCAATTAAAAAAGACACACAATGCAAAACTCCACACATCTATTGTAAAAGAAAACATTTCAGACTTCTCAAAGTTGAATTTGCATTCAAATGCTACAAACACCGTGAAATGAATACGTTGCTCTAATAACTAACTACACACTGACGTGCTCAGTGGCAAACACTACTAGGAATACCTTTACTCATCAGCAGGCTCATGCCTTCATTTTCTACGTTACACTTACAACTTACATATGTACAGCAGCCCGATTTATCATGTTACTAGCCTCCTCAAATATACAACAAACAGAAATACAACAACAAAATACTGGATGCATCCCGGCACAGTGGGGTTTGGCAGTAAAATGGTCCAGCGTTGACTTCAACCTTTCAATATTGTGAAACATGGCAGGGTCTGCAGTTATTCCACTTATGATTTTCCGACTAATATGGCACTGCCAGTACCATGTTCACAAAAGTCTCCTGTTCACATGTGAAAAGGCCTTCTCTACCACCATAACTTGCTAGTCTTTAAATTCTGCAAAATGTACAAATACAGTAGAATACTGTAAATACTGCAGTAACAGAAAAATACTATATAGTAAATACAAATTTCTGCTGTCAAAGTAGAAATACCCAGGCTCCTTATTACATACAAGATTACAGTACTATGGTCCACTTGCAATAGTACAATAATCACTGAAAACTACTGTATATGTAGTACTATAGTAAAAACGGTAGCATAGTGTTGAGAGTAGCTTACTTAGTTAATCTCGATACCTTTTTCCTCCTTCCCTCTCTGTTCTAAATACATTTTTTCCCTGTTTCACCACTGTTGTGTTTTTGTGTCCCTAAAGAGCATTGAAAGTTATACAATTATTACCAAAATTGTTTATTGTATTAGTATTAGTAGTATTAGTAGTAGTAGATATAATTTATTTTACATTTAAGAATACAGGCAACACAAAATGTGAAGGCAGTTAATTTGCAAAACGATGTCATGTCACTCTTTTTAATCCCTTGTTGTATAAATGCTCACCACCAGGGGGCAGCAGCAGTACAATAATTGTTTTTGATGGTTCCCATGTATTCACTGGAGAGACTTCTTACTGCTCTTTGTCATCATACATGGACAAATAAATTGTTAATTGTTAATTCATTAATTGATAGGATAGGTTTTGTTTTGTTTTGATAAAAAAAAAGGAGGAATCACAAGTGCAAGTGAGGGTAGACTGAGTATGCGTCCTCGTTTTGAGCAATGTCTTGCTTCAGATTCCCAGACCTGGGAACTCGGTACAACCACAGTCCTCGACTACTGGCCAGTGCACAGCACCATTGTAGCAACTGAGGATTACGTGCCTTGCTCAAGGGCACCTTGACAGTAGTTGTTGAAGGAGGGGTAAGTGTTTCTTATTCACATTCCTTGCCCAGATTTTCCCAGCCAGTCTAGGGTTCAAACCGGCAACCTTCCAGTTACAAGAGAAGTGATTGCTCCTTCTGTTTTCTCCTTTGTGGCAAGTGTCATCTCAGATTAGATAACACTTAACCTGATGTACTTGTGCAAACACACTCCATAAACTAGCTCACCTATCAGTAGCACTGTTAAGTCAAGGCCCCTCAGTTACTCTTTATAGCTGGCATAAACCTTATCGAGGGCTAAAGGTCCCATCTGTCAACATGCATGTTTAAACCGAAGGAGCATTTTGTGGGTGACATTCAACATGTTCATGATGCAGACACTACTGTTATGGTCTGGACTAGTGGCTCTGGCCACCTCATACACTGTGAGTATTTTATTTTTGTAATTATTTGTATGTGAGGCTACTGTATTCATCAATAAGTAATACATGTTGGATATATTAAACCAGGGCACATTATATATATGTATATAGGCGGTTTTGTAGTAGTACCCATGAAAGTGCTGACAGTGAGCATGTCATGATGTGTAACAGACTAGTTGATGAATTGCACTGGTTTTGTTTTATGCAGATACCCGTGTCCCGTGAAGTATATGGTATGTCAAAGAACTGTCTTTCCAAAAATAAATGATAACAGATATTGGTCTGCTGTGAAAAGAAGGCAAGTCAGCCATGTCTTTTTTTCTCATTGCAGAGGTATATGAGAAGGGTGAGGATGAGAACCCCCTCCAAAACCTGGGTGAGCTACGACCTTTCAGTGTTTCTGTTACTGTATGTGATGTCAGTTTGAACTCCTCTGACTCAAACCTGCACATAAATAATGCTTATTTACTGTAATACTGTGGTATGTTGTGTGCGATACAGACTTGGACGTAATAAGACACATTTTATTGCAGTATGTTGTGCAAATAACAGAATTTAAGTAGAATTTGCTGTTCGCACTGGTGCTGCAGGTTCAGATGCCAACCTGGTTGAAGGGGACATTTTCATCCCAGTGAGTTATGATGGGTTATTTTTTGCTACTTTTATTTTCAGAGAAACTCAATCTCTCAATATTCATAGACTTCATCTTCCTTGATTGCCTTCATGGCAGCTTAATTTTATTGCCATATTTAATCACTGTGAGCTAAAGTTGGTTCTTTTTGCTGCTGACTAAGTACAGTGCAATTTCAGATAAAATGATAGGCATCAACTTTTGATTATTATCCTCCATTAAGCTTCCCGTCCAAATACGTTTTACTGCATTTAACCTTTTTTTTTATCCTACAGGAAGGACGCAATGCCCTGGTTAACACAAGATACAGGTGGAAGTTTCCCATCCCTTACATTCTGGGTGATGACTTGGGTGAGCTCTTTTAAGTTCTTTTGGTTGTGAGATATAACACACAGCTGAATAAAACACTGCATAAAAATTCACCATCATATGTACATGAAACACAAGGTTACAGTACCGTGTGGCGTAGGTGTTGGGATACACCATTTTCAGAGTTTACATCTACATTTTCTGTTTGAACTAGTGGCCTGTTGGTTACAGCCTCTCTGTAACCACTACGGCACCCTGACACCGATATACTGTTGTGGTTGTTTCACTCACTCCTCAGATCTGAATGCCAAGGGATGTGTGCACCAGGCTTTTGAAATGTACCGACTGAAGTCTTGCATCGACTTCAAGCCTTATGAGGGAGAGAAGACCTACATCAAATTTGAAAAGAGAGGGGGGTATGTCACTAGTTTTGACATTTGTGTTTATTGTGTTTTGTGCTGAGAAGGGCTCATCTGTTTTTTTCATTCATTTTTGAAAAATATTTTTGAAAAAACCCTTTGTTTTCACCTTTTTACAGTCTTGATCACATCTTCAATCACTTCTTCCTCTGGGTTTGTCTTAGGTGTTTCTCCAGCGTTGGTGACCAGCAGAAGGGTCAGATTCTGTCTTTGGGACCCGGCTGTGACCACAAGGCTGTGATTGAACATGAGCTACTTCACGCTCTGGGCTTTTACCACGAACAGTCCCGCACAGACAGGGATGACTATGTAGACATCTGGCTGGATCAGGTTATACCAGGTATGTGGAGTCACCCAATTCATTTTCTTTCTGCAGTCATTCATGTTCTATGAGGGGGGATTCTGGGGTTGCAGCAGCATAACAGTATCACAAAAAACAAGTAATAATGCAAACGGCAAGTCTGTGAGCCAAGAGATTTGACCATATTCTTTAACCAAGATGGTACTAAAGCTGGGTAAGCTTTAGTGCCATGAACGAGTAGATTTTAAGCATGAGTGGACCCAGTGGAAAGCATTAACCCTGGCAGTTTTATGTTTATGTTCTGCCAAATGAACTCTACATGACCACAGGCGTTGCCAATGCTGACTGACAGAATAACCTACAGCTTGTCTTCAATCATCCCTTAAGCCCTTTTGTCGAGTAAGAATAACTAACAAAACCTGACATTTTCCACAGGGCTTGAACACAACTTCAACAAATACAACGACGACTTCATCACAGATCAGAACACGGCGTACGATTATGAGTCCATCATGCACTACCGGCCATTTTCCTTCAACAAGGACCCAGCCGTCCCCACCATCACCACCAAAATACCTGAGTTCTACAATATCATTGGCCAATACCTTGACTTCAGCAAACTGGACACCCTCAGGCTTAACCGGATGTACAACTGCTGTAAGGATATGTTGCAATCACACATTTCCTGTTTTGCTCATGTTTGATATAAAAATGCTGAATGCTATATTACTTTCAAATGTAATGGCATGCAACATACATTCATACTCCCTGGGTGTCCTGGTGGCACATACCAAATAACCACAATGTTCAAATGGGTTCAAATCCGGACGTTTGTCGCGTCCGGATTTGAACTTCCTCCTTCTCTCCACACCCCCCCCAGCTGGTCCTCTCACCCTGCTGGACCAATGTGCCTTTGAGTACGCCAGTGTGTGCGGCATGATCCAGAGCTCCACCGATGATGCTGACTGGGTCCACACCCAGAGCAGCGTGGGTGTGAACGATCACACACTCCTGGGACAATGTAGAGGTTAGGATTGGATAATATCGCAGATTTTAACACCACAGTTACTGTTTATTTTATTTTATTAGTTCATCCACAATGTAAAGATTGAAAAACAAATAGATCTGACCATGTATTTGTTTTATTAAATTAAATTTGTCACTTAAGAGAATTTCAATGTGCTGTGATGTTTTGCCGGCATGGTGGATCATTATGAAGGGAAGCTGTTGGTTAGCCCTTCTGTGCAGAGACAAAATAAACAGATTTTGTTTGCGAATTTTCAGATGCCGGTTACTTCATGCACTTCAACACCATGACTGGAAATGCTCAGGAGTCCGCTCTGCTGGAGTCGCGAACCCTCTACCCCAAGAGGAAGCTCCAGTGTCTGCAGTTCTTTTACAAGATGACTGGAGGCCCCAAGGACAGGCTAGTCATCTGGGTCAAGATGGATGATGGCACAGGCACCATTCGTAAAATGAAGAAAATAAGCACATTTTATGGTATTTATTAACTGCTTATTTAACTGGGCACGACAAAGAGCACATTATTTACAGTAACTGCCTGGGAAAGGAGATTTACAGCAACCGACTAAATACACACCCTCTATTCTAAATACTCACCTGTGCATTTGGTTGCATACTCAAAAATGACATTTTAACAAAGCAGATGTCAAGCAGTTAAAAGGATTGGTGTGTAAACCTTAATCATAAGCAGTCAGTAGTGAAAGTATTGACAGTGAAGTTTTTGTTCCCGTTGTCATCGTTATGAAATAATTGAAAGTGAAGGCTAATGGCTAAACAAAACTTAATAGTGACTTACCTCACTCTCCCAGTACCTCATCTTCTGAATGCACAGTATGTACTTTCATTCACGTACGCTCATCTTTTTCCCTTTGTTTCTCAGCGGATCATGACCACACGTGGAAGATAGCCCACGTCCCGATGGCAGTAGGGGAGAAATTCCGCTACGCTTTCCAAGGCGTGCGCGGTGACCCCTCTGCATCCACCGGGGGCATCTACGTCGACGACATCAGCCTGACGGAGACGCGCTGCCCCAACACCGTGTGGAGGATACAGAACTTCTCCAAGATCATGGAGACGGCAAACTCCGACACGACCATCGACAGCCCTCGTTTCTACAGCCCTGAAGGCTATGCTTACGGCGTCCGCATCAAGCCTGTCTCGGGTTACAGCGACTACACAGGGAACTACACCGGGCTGTTCTTCCACCTGGCCAGCGGGGAGAATGATGTGGTGATGCAGTGGCCAGCAGCTAACAGACAGGCCACCATGGTGGTAATGGACCAAGACCCAGACATTAAGCTGAGGATGTCCACCGCCCGCAGCCTCACAACTGATTTGAGGACCAGTAAGTGCTCCTGTGCCCAGTACAGTCTTACTTGATATGATATGATAAAATGCAGTACAACTTTATTAATCCCCAGGGGGATTCAGATAGGTACTGGGTGCTTCAAATTCAGTCAAAGACACAACAGACATCCACAAGGGAGTAGTCCCGGCTAACGGTTGAAGATGTTACCGCTGTTCCTCAGGATGCTATAGGACCTCTCTGATGTCCCTCTCAGTCGTACCTAAGAGCAATGGCTCTAAGCTTTCTCTGCCTGGGACCCCAATGAGAATTTAGTCTTCTTCTCAGAACTGTGTCAACATATTGCTACTCTTGTAATGTGGGGGCCAACAAGAAGTGATTAAGATTAAGATCCAGCTTATGAAACAAGGCAGTTCAGACATATATCTCTTCTTTTATAAAATACTTAAAGCTGCTCTAGGCATGTCTGCATGTTGGGGGCTGCAAATGGCAGTGAGAGGTAACTGTTTGATGAGAGAGGCAACAGGTTCTCCTGAGTCCTGTGAAGGGTGAGTTGGGGGTTTGGGGATGGCGTTGGGGGTTGCAGCCTCACTTTGATTGATTGATTGATTTAGGCTAATAACCTATAAGTAGGGGTGTATTTTTTCATAAAAACAGTGTAGCTTTAAGGTTTCAGTTACATTTTTCCAGGCGTGGGATAAGAAATGCCCTTTAATTTTAATTTTGATTCCACCTAGACTGACTCACTTGTGTCATTAATGGCCTGAGGCAATGCTGAGGGGTTATTCTGTCAACAATTACGACCAACAGCCTAGTGCAGCTTTAAGCTGTAGATTTGATTTTAAACATGCAGGTTGTTCTATGAATACACTATCTCAAACAGTGGGATCACTTCTCACATCACTTCTGTTATTTTGTGTCTTCTAGCACCAGATGGAAAGTTTTTTTGGGGCAATCCTTCTGAGGAGGGGAAATATGACCCTTCATGTGAGTGTTACAGGGGGCCGTCATGGGGCTGGAGCAACTTCGTCAAGCACTTCGACCTCAGACGGCGTAATTACCTCAAGAACGATGACCTCATTATCTTCATCGACTTTGAGGGTTAGTGATATGTGTGTTTATGTGTGTAACAATAATGTATTTTCCACATGGGCCTAATGATAACACAGACTACCTCATAGTGCACACTTCCACGACAGTGCAGCTCAATGGGACCATCCTTCTGTGAGCTCACTGTAATCATGTGCCTATTGTCCAAAAAGAGATAATCCGATTTTGTGTGTGTGTGTGTGTGTGTGTGTGACAGCAACTCATTAGTTTTGCACAGTCAATGATATCTGCTTTTCCAGCTCTTCTATATAAAGATTAGACCTCACTACAACTGTTAGAGAATAACAAAAGCAACACAGTGGAGCAACTGAGCACAGTCAGCTGTTAAACGCTGTTTAACAGTTCACATCGACTTGGCAATGCACTGACAATATACCTGAGAAATGGTTTTAATTATAGAATATGTTTTTGAGTAAAATGACAATCCTAATCCCAAGAAATGATTTTACCTCTTTTCAAACCATAGCGTGCTTTCTCTACAGATATAACATCCCTGATCAAAACAGAAGTTCCTATTAAACCAAAGGAGTAAAGTCACCCAGGTTTTTTAACGTGGAAATGTGAAGGTAAGACTTTTTTTCTTCTATTTCCATGGTCAAGTTTACAACAGACTAGTATCCATGCTCATGCTGATGTTTTTATACACAAAATATTATTGTGTCTGTCTTTTTGTTTGTATTAGTCAGACACAAGATGTGCGGCTGTGATGAGAAGAGCTCTGGAGAATGGATGGATGATTAAAGCTGTGATGACAATTGTATGTGTAATGTATGTAATGTATGTAATGTTTGTAATGATATTTCAATATGAATGAGATGTATAAATAAATGAACAATTCTGCTTTTAGTCTGCTTGAGCATTTTTGACAAGACTTTCTCTTTGAATCGCTCTCTTAAATAAAGCTATGAATTAACACACCTATGAAGTATTTGTATCATTTTGTGATGCATCAGGAGTACTGTCATTGAAAATATCTTCACAGAGCCCATGCACTCAGAGGAAATTATATTTTGGGGTTTAAATTGCTCTGCCAGTGTTCCCATGTATTTTCCCTTAGTCAAAAGATGATGCAATAATAATAAGATAGGCCTTATCCTTGAATGACTGACCTATTATTATTGATATCAACCTAACCAGCTGTCAAAGTTTGAAACATTTTATTATGGTCTAATAACAGAGTAATATGAGATAAGGGAGATGTAATCTACAGCCTCCTCAGATATTAGGGCAATTATTTTTCAACATTCCTGTTGAATTAACTGTGCAGCCATTTTCTTTCAACTTCAACAGCACTTAACACTAGCTAGGTGAAGCTTCTGTGGCCGAACAACGTCAGGCCACTGCAGTCTGTTGGCCTTAATTGGTTTCATGTTGTGGTGTGAAATCCAGAGTGCAAAAGTGGACAAATGACAAATAGGCCGTTACTCCTGTTGTTGATGCCGTTGCATGGCTGCAAAGGCTGCTGCCCTATTTGATGGAAAATCCTGGCTGTGATTGCGTTTATGTATGATACTCTATTAAACCCCAGAGGGGAAAATTCTCTTTTCGCTTGCCCCCCTCCACAGGGAGGTCAGGGAGGCAACGCTGAGTGGACTACCTCTTTGTCAAGTAGATATTAATACCAGTAGTGAAATTTTGCCAAAGTAATTGTACTTCTATTAGAGTAGTATATGTTGGTGCTCTTACCAGCTGCTGCTGTGGCTGTTGTAGCATTAGTACAGTGGTAAGTATAGAAGCTGGCTAGACTTTTTTGATGGCTACCACTGTAATTATATGGAAAAATTGCGAAATATTGATCAGACCTGGTTGTTAACAACATGGCAATATACCTATTTTATTATTATAACTAATTTGAATCTGTTGCCGACACTGTGATTGAACATAAGATAAAGAAGATCAAGCTCTCAGTACAGGGTACATAGCGTACAGCTCTGTCATTACCTCTGCTTGCCAATACGCCTGACAGACATGATTTCAGTTATATGACAGGTAGTGAGGACATGCATAAAATGTCCGTTACTCATTAAATGCTGTTATACCAGATCAAAGTTCCAGTCCAGACTCTGTGTTTATGGGCATGTTAACACTTGTATCAGAGAAACTCGTTTGTGTCCAGATGAAAACATGGGCTCTGGAAACAGTTTGAGGAAGATTGCTGCTTTGATTGGAATCTTTGTGGTTTTCAAGGTAGAGGTAGTTTTTAAAGTATTTCAAGCAAAATTGAATTGCATTCGTTATTATGAATTTATTTTCCAAAGTTGACGGTGCAGATGCTTTGAGTCAAACGGTTTCTCTTTTTGTGTGCTAGGTGCAAGCTGTTCCGACACTTTACGGTTGGTTCCTGTTACTTTATTGACCATGCGCACATAATATAATCTCTTTATGTCTTTTACTAAAACTTTTTTGATTATTATAATATTTCTCTCATGGAACTAGGTGGTGATGCAGATGCAGGTGAACTGAGAGATGACATACCTGACATCAATAGAGGTATGTTTTGTACGCCCATATGATGTGACGAGCATGACGTTCATCTTGTAAATTCAAACTACCATAAATTATCAAAAGAATGCAAAATAAATTGTTTGAAATTGACTGAATTTCTTTCATATTTTAGAGTTAACACACCTGTTTGAGGGAGACATTGCTGGCGATGTAAGTATATGTATGCTTCTGGTGAAAGGTGCAGACATTATTTGTGTCAAGTACTCTCAAGTGCATGAAAACATATTCTGAATTCTTTGCATGTCTTTTGCAGCCCAGGAGAAATGCAATCCTGGATGAAACAAAAAGATGGAAGTTTCCCATCCCCTACATCCTAACAGATTCTTTGGGTACAGTATGCACAATGGAATTCATTTCTCCTGATGAATAACGTATCAAATAGGTTACAACATTTATTGATTTAGAAATGAATTTCCATTACTCTAGATCTGAACGCTAAAGGTGTGATCCACCAGGCTTTTGAAGCATACCGTTTAAAATCCTGTGTGGACTTCAAACCCTATGAGGGAGAGAGTAGCTACATCTCCTTCACCAAGCTATCTGGGTGAGCTGTGCCAGATTGTCTCAGGAATGCTATGAACTGTTGCTCAACTTTATGGGCCATGCTGACAAATCATCAAATTCAAGAAAAGAAAAATAGAGATTAGAAAATGCTGATGTGAGAAATGATGTGATCCATTATCTTAGTATTAATTAATATGTTCATGTTCAATGCATTATCAAATGTAATAAAATGCACTGTGACTTGTATGTGAGTGTAGTAAAGTTGGCCCTGTTTCTGTAAAGAGACATACATTATTGTAAAGACAAGCTATGAAAACCAAACTGCTTGTGTAGAGTCATTGTATTAACAACCATCTACTTGATGAGAGTATATGATTTATGAAATACTTTGGTAGCTGGTTTGTAAGTGGATGATACTAATACAGCACATTCCTCTTGGTTCCAAAAAGCAAAGTCAAAATATCCCTTCTGCCATTCAAATTCTCTTTATTATTTATTATTAATTTCCTTCTTTCATACCTGATCATAGCAGGATCACAGGGATTTTGTCAGTTCATAATGGCTTTTGCCCTTGCACTACTGGCTGCTTGTGATGTTGCTGATGTAGGAAGCTTATTTTACTGTTATACCCTTTAGAGGTCATTCTGAATAAGAGTAGAAAATGTAAAATGAACTGTGAAATGCTGCATAACAGCAAGCTGTTGTAAATCTGCAGATAATGCTTTCATTCAGCTTCACCATAATGTTATACCGTCTTAACAATGCCAACAGATGCTGGTCATTTGTTGGAGACTTCAAAACAGGCCAGAATGTGTCCATTGGGGCGCGGTGCGACACTAAGGCCATCGTGGAGCATGAGCTCCTCCACGCTCTGGGCTTTTACCATGAACAGTCTCGCTCTGATAGGGACGACTATGTCAGGATCTGGTGGGACCAGATTGAAGAAGGTGGGTTGTGATGGTTTGTTTTCTTTTGATTAGCCTTGCTATTACTATAACCACAGCCCTGAAAAGGAATTATGGTCCCAGCTGTCCCTTGCCTTTTCATCCATCACACAAGTTTACTTCCAGAATAAGATATCCAAAAGAAAGTGACACCTACAACAACAAATAATTAATATTATACAATTAAAACAAGCAATGGTACTTTGAAGGATGGTAAGTAACTTTTAAATCTTAAAAGATATTGATGAATCCAAGATAATGTTTTTATCCCAAAATAGTTATGTCACGTTTTGGAATGAACACTTTAAATGAAGTCCCAGTTTATCTATGTTACACAAGTGGCAACGCTTCGATGATGCCTTAGATGCCTTTATATAAAGTCTGTTCATTTGATAAATGTTTTTACTAAATGAACTGTAGTGGTACTAATTGAGGAAGTGGGTAAACTGTGACAGTAATGAAGCTGATAGGTGAGTCTGCTCATTATGCCTAGAAAACAAGGTGGGTATGCTTGTGTCTGTCAGTGACTACGCCACTCTCCCTTCATAGGAAAGGAACACAATTTCATCAAGTATGAGGATGACTTCGTCACTGATCTGAACACACCATATGACTATGAGTCCATCATGCACTACAGACCTCTGTCCTTCAACAAGAATGCGACCATCCCCACCATCACCACCACTATACCATTTTTTAACGAGGTCATCGGCCAGCGGCTGGACTTCAGTGCTGTAGACCTCACCAGGCTCAACCGCATGTATGACTGTGGTGAGTGTCTCCACCTGCCTGCAGTATGTTGTCAGACTGGGGGCAGCAGTAGCCATGAGGTTAGAGAAAAGCCATCTGTTCAAATCCAAAATCTGGGCAGGGAAAATGATTGTGAAACGGTTTCAACATGCTCAACAACTACTGTCAACACACACACACACACACACACCGGACCTGGGGCTGCAATAGAGGAGAGCGTCCCATCCCCCCTCAAAAGTAAAGAGTCCAGTGAAAGCTGGACTCACCAACGTTAGACCTTTGGCCTCTCCCATCCTTTTGGTATCCTTTGGTATAAAGCATCACGGGTTAGTAAACACGGGTTAGTAAACATGTGCGTGCAGTTTACTGCCATCACGTTACATGATCTTTGGGTATTAAAGTTTACATTTTTCAAACTTACCTGCCATTTGGAGTCACTGACGTGCAAAGTTACCTAGTGCAGCTTTAAGTTGAGCAAGGGAACAACAACTGTAGCTGCAAAAGTAGAGAACAATTGCTCTTAGCTTTGCAAGTTGACTATTGATCATTGTTGTTGCAGCTGACACACACACTCTCCTGGACCAGTGTTCCTTTGAGCTGGTCAACATCTGTGGAATGATCCAAGGCGAGACGGACAACGCAGACTGGGTCCAGACCCTGAGCACTCCAGCTGATGTAGACCACACACTGGCAGGGCGCTGCAGAGGTACTGAGCAAATACTGGCACTGCACAACTGCCCTGGTATTGTCCAGAACTCCCATATGTACTCACTCACATCCATGCAGATGTGGCTGAGTGGCCTTGTTTCTTGGAGTTTGTGACGTTCTATCTCTTGTTTTGTATTATCCTATGAATAAAGTGGCTTGATGTGACAAACGTGACATGACGTGACCCGTAAACTTAACAGGTTCTAAAAACACGAGTCCTTGGATGATCATGATCATATGCAAAGCTATATCAAATATGTAATCCTAAAATATTATAACATAATATTTACCAACATATATTAAGTACTATCAAATAATAGCAGATGTCACTAACTTAATGGGCCTATAGGTAAGACCTTTACTCCCCCATAGCACCAAATGACCATCAGCAGGGGTTTGATAGGGTTGTTTATCAATACCAATGACTCAACGATTACTATGGCAGGTGCTGAGATTTCTGTCTTTCAAAACTCACTTTCTGACCTGTACTCTGTTTTGGAAGAAAAAAACCCACTTTTTTTAGGAGGAGATAAATTGTAGCAATATTGCTTCAACTCCTACTGGTCGCCATTGGATGTCGATAAAGGTCATAGATTGCTCAATGCTTATTTACACAAACCTCATGCCAATCTCTTTAAAAATGAATTGACAGCATCTATATTTGTCACCCCCTCTCTTTCTAGATGCTGGCTACTTCATGAAGTTTGACACATCTACGGGTGCGGTCGGAAACAGTTCCCTGTTAGAGTCACGTATCCTGTACCCCAAGAGAGGCGAGCAGTGCCTGCAGTTCTTCTACAAGATGACAGGAGCCGCAGGGGACAAACTGGTGATATGGATCAGAACTGATGACAGGACAGGGACTGTTCGCAGTGACAGGAAGATCCACACGATCACAGGTGTTTTATTTAGTTGTCCCACAATAATGTTACTCTATTGCTCTGGAGCACTGGGATAATTCAATTTGTAAACCACCTTTGACTTCTTTGAAGGTGCTTATGATACATTGCAAATGTTCTGTCAATGTTGTCACGTGAAAACCTTGTAATTACAATTTCTGGTGTTAATGAAAGTCTTGAATTGAAAGTTGTATAGCCCTGGGTGCTGGGTTAATTGACCCTAGAGACACATTCAAAACACATTCTGCAATATTATGAATTAGCTATACAATACTGTCTTTTCTTTGATAAATAAGTTCATGTCTGGATAAATTCAGTCACTGAATCATCTATTGGTCTTTCCTAGGTGATGGATCTAATGTCTGGAAAGTAGCACATGTGACCCTCAAGGTTACAGAGAAGTTCCGCTATTTCTTCCAGGGCATCAGAGGATCAGCCAGCTCCTCGGGCGCTATCTTAATCGATGATATCACTCTTAGTGAGACGGTTTGCCCCAATGCTGTGTGGCAAATCCACAACTTCACCGGTCTTCTCACATCAGCTGCCAGTCATGTTAAAAGCAATTGCTTCTACAACTCGGAGGGCTATGCTTTCGGTATCAGTGTTAACTCCAGTGTCGGTGACTACGTTGGCATTTTGTTACACCTCTGCAGTGGGGAAAATGATGCAGTGATGGAGTGGCCAGCGAAAAACAGGCAGGCGACCATCACTGCCATGGACCAGGACCCCGATGTTAAACTGAGGATGTCTGCTACTAGAAGCTTCACCACTGGTGGGCCCAACCAACAACACCACCAATTTTAAGAAAGAGCTAGTGCAAAATGATTGTCAATAGCCAGAGTTTGAATGAGAGCTAATACAAATGGTATGGTATTGACAGCAAAATAGTCTTTTCTTCCTAATCCTGAACTCCATAATAACACACTTAACTCTTACGTTACTCATTAAGAGGACATACATTAAGGGCTAGACTCACAGGCACAGAGTAAGTTTAGCCAATCCATATTATAACATACACCTATTTAACACTATATGCCAAAAAATATTTTTATATCAAAATCCAATTCCCATTACCAGTAGCTGGAATTTATTTATTTTTCAGAATCCAGAAGTTGTGACACTTAGATACTACACAGTGCAGTGGGCTCCACAGCCTTTCTGTGTTATGGTCCAATTTTTGAACTGGAAATCTAAATGTTGTTGCCTTGTGACTTTAAGTGTAATTGTTACCTCGTACTTAAAGATGCAACCAGATAAAAAGACAAAACGTTTTTTTTTCTCTTGATCATTTTTTCCCTCAGACACCACTGCCCAGTGGAACAAGCCAACAGCCACCTCAGGAGCAACGTGGGACGCTAGCTGCCAGTGCTACCGGAGTCCAGACTACGGTTGGAGCGCGTTCATTTCTCACAAGCAGCTGCACAGGAGGAGCTTCCTCAAGAACGATGACCTCATCATTACTGTCGACTTCAATGGTGAGAGACAGAAAATTAGCTATTCTACCTGGCTGAATCAGACTGCTGCCTGATAACAAATAATCTGGTCTCGCGAAACACAGTTGGTAAGGGATGAAGCTCACGAGCTCTCATTGTCTGTTTTTTTTTTACTTACCTTTCGACAAAGTTTACTAAATGCATGCTTTTTTTATTGAATGGATACTGAAACCCATTTATTTAATTTTAACATCAGTTAAACATCAGTTATATAACAAAGTTATATGATTATCAAGTATAATTTTAATTTAAAATATGATGAAAAAATCCTGCTACTGTACATCACATCTCATTTTTACTGTGCCATATTGACAACTAGGATTTGCTGTCTGTGGTTAGAGAGCGAAGTAAATGAATCACAGTAACCACCAAGCATGGTAAAATGTTTTTCCTTTAGATTTGACCCACCTGATCAAGACTGAGGTGCCCATCAAACCGGCCATGCCCAGTAATGACATCACAGATGAGAAGCAAATCAGAGATGAGGAAACCCGACCAGAGGTTCCAAAACGCAGAGAAGCACGTGCCGTTGCCAGTGACCCCTGCCTTCCCAACCCTTGTCTAAATGGAGGAGTGTGTGTGAACAGTCAAGGGAAAACCTCATGCAGGTGTGTGTGTGTGCATGCATTCGTCTGTGTGTGAATGCGTGCGTGTGTTTGCTGGGCTGCATATAAATGTGTACTTGTCTTGTGAGAGGACCTTTTGGGGAAATGAGGACATTTTGGCCAGTCTTCACTTTGAAAATGTGACATTTTAGAGTTTGGGTTTAGAAATGGGCGTAAGCTAAGGTTAGGGTAAGCATTAATAAGGTTAGGCATGTGGTTGTGGGATTTTTTTTCATGAAATAATTGTTCATAATGAAATGTTTCTGTCCTCTACTTCAGGTGTGTTTCAGGCCAGGCCAGTTTTTATGCTGGTGAGAGGTGTGAGAAACAACACATAGACGGAGGCATCCTGGGAGTGCTGATTGGTGGCGCTGTGGGGACGATAGTTCTGACACTGGCCATCTTCTCCATCATCAGGAGGCCTCGTTGAAACACATTTCAGATGACTAGTGTTTCCTCTACATTAATTCAGCAGTACACTACAGCGAGGATATTGCCACTACTCCAGAAGAAGTATTTGTTAAACTAGAGCTGTTTCTGGTCGGTCCCCACACGACAGGATTAGTAAAATGTTTTCCTCAGACTGGGTCTTGAGGTGAGAATACATTTCTCAATTTTGGATCTAAGAACGTCTGAGCTAGGGAAAAGATGTAATTAAGTAACCAAGTCCACCCCCTAAAATACAAAAATATAGGGTACATGTGGAGAATTAATGCTTTTATCATCACAAAGTTTTTAAATGAACAACAGCACTACAGCCTGCACCAGAACCAAGACCAGAACAAAAACAGGGACAGATATGAAACCTAAACCAAACTGAGCCCAAACCACCACTGCTATTAAAGATTATAGGGGAAACACAACAGACAGCATAACATAATGCTGTCTAAAACAACTTCAACTTCGGTGTGTCATCTATTTGTAAGTGAAAAGTACTACACACAGTATATGTGGTCTATTGCTGTTTTGAAAATGTATGTTTGGATTGAAATCTGTCCATTGTGCATAGCATGAAGAATGAAACCAAGTCTTACATTCCTTGTCCTTTAATTCACTGGATATTTTGAGACAAATGTAGTGATTACACACACACACACAAACAGTATAGAGGTTAGGCCAGGCCCATATAAAACATCTAAATCTAAACTTGCAGCAAAACTATCAAACTAAGCCTGACTGTTCCTTAATAGTCTATTTTGTTCTATATACAAACAATCAATGGACTTAAACTGCACAACTTCCAATAAATTGATTTCAGTGGATATGGATTAAAAACCTCTCCCTGAAGGCACACCTTGACAGTTTCAGTTTTTTTAAATGAAGCACTTTTCATGCAAATAAACAATTTCTGCATTTGTTTTACCATTCAAATGCCAAATTAACATTAGCATAGCTAATTACATTAATATGCCCTTTTTTTTTGGTTCAATACCAGTACAGATGATGTTTCCCATCCTGTCTTGGTAAATGTCCTGGCAATTGTAATGTAATGGTGAAAAAAACAACAGACAAAAATTCAAAATGTCAAAGTATGCCTTAGAGTTCATGGACCAAGTACATAAAATGTTGGCCTCGTGGATTGACACCATTAACCATCCCACAGCATAAAGCTGATAAAATGCTCAAACGTCAATATCCGCTGTGGTTTACATTGTTGGGTATGCAAGGAGGACCAAACGACACCAACCAAGGAGGCTGCTATAGTCATGCATCTGGTTCCATTCATTATTTTCTAAGAAGCCATATCTAAGTATTAAGTATGAGTATTAAGAATCACACATGAACTACACATAAAAAACTTTTCACAGAATAGCTTCAGGTAAATCTACAGTATTAAAATGTCATCAGAGCTACAGAAAATTCGCCTGTTTTACAGTAACAAAATCTGTGGTAATTACAGGATGTTTCACAAAGAATGCAAGCTCTGTCCTATCCAAAAACATTAACTGTGCGAGTTTATTGTATATGCTGATAATGTTGAAAATATGCATCTATTGTAGCAGAACCTGCCCCATTGCCCCATCGTCAAAGATAGATAGAAAGATAGCATATTCCTAAAATACAACATACTACTCCTGTTTATTTGTACCTGGAGTTCTGTCAAGTACAAACTCATTGAATTGAAGGGTTAGGTCTAACAATGGAAAAAGATTTATATCACCTAATTGGAACAACAGACAAAATACATTTCAAATCAGTGGATTGGAATTTTGGATTGGATTGTAACTTTATATTTTATTTTTAAAAAATTTAGGATACATGGAAACCATGTGGACCAAATGGAAATTTAGTCCATGGTCAGACACTTTGGCAAATACTCTTCTTTTTTGCAATGGTGAAGGTGTCATATGTATATGATCCAGGAATTCACTGGAACTGTAGGTTATACAAAAACAATAAATACATGTATATATAGTAATGGAATAAATAAATAATTGCTGTATACCTCCCAATGAGTTTGTCATATCTGTCGACCATCATATCACTGTGCCGTAATTAAGCTATAAGAGCATTGGTGCATATGCTTCTGAATTAAAATGAGAGGGGATTGGCAGGTATCAATTGAATGGATATATCTGAAACATATTCAGAATTAGTCTCCTATTTCACAAAATTGATTCATTTAGTATCAGTTGACAATAACTGTGGTTTTAAGACAACCATCTGCACCCTGACCACTGTAGCTGTCAAGGAACTAGTCCAATAGTCCAACGCTAATGTTCTCCTGTAGGCTATAAATGGAGTTGCATGCATGTTTGAGCTGCAGTCTCCTTTGGCTCGTGCAGTATTCACATTCTGAAATGCAGAAATATAAAAATATTGAATACATATACAGAACATATATAAGCTGGATTCACACACCCATAAAAAATAGGTTTTCTGACTGGCACTTGAGAAGAGTGTGATCAGAAGTGAGTGTTCAACAAAGCGGCGTAAGATATTGTAAATTTGTGTGTTAATTCAGACTGTGACTGTGAAACAGTAAGAAAACTACTACTACTACAACTCATAATAAATAATGCTCTTCTAAAAGAGGATAAAAAAAATTCACGTGGTCTGAAATCTAAATGCAAATTCCTAGACACAAGTGTATGACACCAATATAATACCAACCTCGATCTTCATTTTGAGTGTGTGATGGTGGTGGCAGTCAAATTTCTCATGCTCTCACTTTTTTGTTTTACTGGTGCCTGCGGGGAGAGACACACCAAATTACAGTTTTTCTCAAGTGATTTGACACATTTTTCCAAACTAAGGTTCATGCTCTCAAAACACCCATCGAATCAGAGTCTCATTTTGGAAAACAGCTCAATTCCATTGTAAAATTACCTGATTCTAATCTTACCTTAGCAACTAAGAGCTTGAAGAATTCACCTCGAACCTGTTATTAATAACACAAATGGGTTGCTTGATGAAGTTAAAAGTGCAGATAGATAGATTGGCAACCCTTTCTTTTACAGTCACCCAAAGTGCTAGGTATGTAACAGCTAAATAAGTGTCACACGCAAGAATAGTAAGTAAGTAATTACAGCTTTAACTTAGTAGGTAAATTTAACAGCATAATTCCTAGGAAATTACGCTACATGGAAAGGATATACAGAAAAAAAAAGATATACAGATATACAGAAAAAATATACAACTACAAAGGATATGATAGGAACCTGGTAATTCCATTCCATTCCAACCAACTACAGTTGCACATTACCCTTTCCAAGTGGGTTGAGCCATGAACAATTACTATGTAAGAACTTGGGCTATCACAAATATAAACCTTGAAGTAATGACGAGATTTGAGATTTTTTAAGTAATCTAGCTGTTCCTAGTTTACCTACTTAGTTACAGCTTTAATTACTTGGTAATTTACTGTTCTTACCATGTATTTACATGGTAAATACCCAGTACTTAAGGTGACTGTAAAAGGAAGGGTCACCGATAAATCAATCAATATATGAAAAGAGAGAGCATGATAAATATCTACCTGTTGATAAAGATAATTGATCATCCTACCTTTTGCTCTGCAAAACACCCTGTTAGCAAAATAAAGAAGCCCTGAAAAGAAAGATACAAAAATAAATCGAATACAGCCATTATCAAATTATTTTTGGACAGATATTGCTACATGAAAATATTTCTTTTTAACTGTTCAAAATACCTGGAAGGAATTGAGAATGGTGAAACTATAGTGAACAACATCAAACATGGGGTTGTCTTCATTCGTCAAATATAACTGAAAGAAACCAAGAATCCACGTTACCCCGAAGACTGGGGTAAGGAAGACTACCACCTTGAGGATACTTTTGACTGTCTCCTTGTCATCTGCCTTGCCATCAGGGGCTGAGGACTTCATTAGAGTAAAAATGACCACGACCATGGAAAAGAGGTTTGTCATAATCACAGTTCCTACGGGGAGGAGGAAAGCGTGCATGGAGCCACTCAAGAGCCCATCAAATTTGAGCCAGCATTTCTCCTTATCGTGATAGAGTTCGTTGTTGTATTTGTAATACACATAGCTGGATCCCACTATGATAATGGGGAAAATGTAGCCTACAATGCTGGAGAAGAACATGAAGACCCTTTTCCTTAGTGGGTTGAAGACAAAGATGAGCTGGTGCACGAGCATGGTGCTCAGGCACAGTGTCCAGCAGAACATGCCCAGGAAAAAAAAGTGTTTGCATATAGTCAGGATTAGGCACCAGGTATTGCTGAGCACCTTAGGAAAGGAGGAAGCCAAAAAACTGCAGTCAGCCAGGAAGAGGCAGAGGGAGATGTTCACCAGGGCTGTGTGGCGGAAGTGTGAGAGGTTGGTCTTAACTACAGCGGACCACACCAGAGCCTCAATGATGAGGAAGACCAGCAAGGAGAAGATGGACACACCCAAGCCCACGTAAGTGATCTCATCCAGGTACGGGAGTTTTTTGGTCGTTCTGGACATGAGGGCAGAGAACGAGGTGAGGTGGTTGCACTGGCAGAGGATACGGTTATCATCAGCAGTTATCAACTGGCAACCTTGATCTGACCAGTCCTTCTCTGTGGTATCCCAGAAGACGCAAAGACGTTTACCACGGTTTAGTTGCTCCTTGGGAAAGTCCAGAGTGATTTCTAGGGAATTATTAGAATTAATGTTGTTCTCCAATGTGGCTGATATTAAGACGCTCAAGGGCTCCGAGTTGTCAAACTTTCTGTTTCCTAATTTGTCCATTAGATTCTTGATAACAACAGTTTTTAAGATTCCAGAGGTCATGGTCAGCTTGACATTGATGTCAAACACGGAGTTATTACAGTGAGATTTTGAGCAGATGTTGAAGTCTAGATTATCAGCGCTGAATCTTTCTGTGTTGTTGAACTTGATATTCTTCACTAGACCTTCCACAGAGTCGAGGTAATCTGATGACATGGACTCTCTAATGGAGCTGTTGACTTTATTCCATGACTGGTTCAGCATGTTGCTTGCTGCACCAATAAAATCCTGAAACACATAAGAATTTCAGCGCTTAATTACAGTATATCATCAGAGGAAAACCTTTTATCTCCAAAATGTCATCTTTTAAGCAACCAAGTTCTTAGCTTGACTATTCTTCAGTTTATCCAGTGGGGTTTGAAAGGCTGTGATAATCCTGAGGGATGGGAGGATTTTCTCAACCCATAGAGAAATGTGTAATCCTCCAATTTAAAGGAACATTCCACCCTTGGATACTCTTAGTTATACAGTACTGTGCAAAAGCAACCTAGATTCTTTTTTAATATAAATTTGGTCTTAGATGTTTGTTTTATTTTGTTTTCTTTATTAGTGTTTTACATTACTGTTCTTTATAGTATTTTTTTTTTGATATTTAGAAACTTTAGAAACTTTCTATTTCATTATTATTATTTTTTTTATACATGGGCCTAAGACTTTTCCACGGTAGTGTGTATAAATCTGTAATGTTCAATGCATTCCATGAGTTATTTTGTGATTTGTCTTTTGTAATTTACCATTTTATTGTACCCACTTTACCTCAACCTGCCTTGTCTACTTCAGTTAGTGATGAGTGATTAGTACTAGCTAGCTTCACAGCAACAACTCATTATTAAAATTGCTTTTTCAACCAAACAAGCAGCAGGTAGTTAATCATAAACAGTCAACTGAGTTACCACTACAAGGTTGACATGAACGTTTTTTTCCAGTTGGAAGTTTGTATATATGGTATCGCTCATTAGGATGAATGCAGCTGTGTGTTTACACACACGGTTGGAGAGAGCAATAGCAGTAGCGCTAGCTGTTGTTGCAAAACAAACATATCTGGTCACGAATGCTTACTGCTGATGTTTTAGATTGTTGAAAATGGTTCTCGTATTAAACTCTATTGTAGCTACGCTGGAATTATCTCAACGTGACGTCACGTCATCTACGTTTGGCTAATTAATAATAGGAATATAATAATACCAAACAAAATGGACCCAGACCTACAAGGTGCATCGCCAATAGCTGTTTTTAAAGTGTTTAAAGTGTTTTAAGGTGAATTTTTCCTTTAAGTTAAAACATGAAAATCACCAACAATGGAGGTACGAGGTTTTCACATCAACAGTGATATGCTAAAATAATATACAGTATCAGAGGATATAGAGC
The DNA here is from genome assembly GCA_900660455.1 of Gephyroberyx darwinii. Taxonomy (NCBI): domain Eukaryota; kingdom Metazoa; phylum Chordata; class Actinopteri; order Trachichthyiformes; family Trachichthyidae; genus Gephyroberyx; species Gephyroberyx darwinii. Next base: position 22,120 of record CABFOQ010000512.1, on the reverse strand, counting down.
TTTATGACAGCTTCCTCTGTAGGCCTATTAGGTTGTACAAATATGACTTATGTAAGCTCAAGTTTGAAATATGATATATGAAAGCAAGGCTGCATTGTCTGGTAATTATAATAAGAAAATTAGTAATCCACAAGGACTCACAGGAATGACAGCGTCTTTCAAGGCAATAGTTTTTGATGCACTGGCCATCGTATTTAGAACATTGACGGATGCAGATACATCGGCAATGTCCGCCGATTCAGAGCTGTTCTTCAGCCCCAGGAATATATCCATAGCCACCTTCGGGGTAGCGCCGAGTCCCTCCTTAAAGTTCTAGAGAAGTGTAACAAAAAACATATTTTCATTTGTAACAGTCTTTCTGTCAAAATAGAGACTTCTGTCATACCCGCACAAAATGTTTCTACATAGTATTACAGACATGATTTGTAATGCCACACTCACATCTGCTGCATTCAAAACTTTGTTCAGCTCTTCGCTGACACACTCTGAGAACACATCCTGCCATTTATTGCCTACACATGTCCGAGCCTTATAGCCAACTCTGCCCGTTTCACATGTTTGATTAACCACTGTGGCTCCATCTGGCGTCTTTGGCCATGTCAGACCATTTAACACATCAATCTCGCAGAATGTCTTTCCAGCTAGAAAAAAATGTGAATCATGAGTCAATACACAAGAAAACAATGCAAATAAATGTAATTATAAAAGAAGCAATATGAGACTTCATAGTTTCAGTTCAAAATTAAATGTTGTATTTGGAATAGGAATTTGTTCTTAATCTATACTTTATTAAAGTTCAGGTACCATAAATCACTGGAATATCCACTGTTGCATTTTTTTGTTGACTCTTCGTGTTCTCAAAAGTGAAACTGACATAATGTCCTTCGCTGGTTGTCTTGCAACTGATTGAAGGATTAACTCTGTAGATGATGTGATCCTTAGAAGCTTAAAAGGAAGTAAGATATTAGCTTCAGTTATTTCAATCAATTCAGTTAACATCCAACAACTTGGACAATTTTATAATTTGTTATTGCTCAACTAAACTCATCAGAACTTGGGTATGATGAAGGAAATATGCAGGACTATATTCAATTACATTTTTAAATATATTAAAAACATATTTCACCTATATACTTTTGACATTACTTTGACACAAATTCAATTCTAGTATAATAGCTGTATAATTATATAAAATACAGTAAAAGCAACCAGACCTGGGGTCACATAGTATTTGCAAATAATTGTTAGCATTTTAATTTATTAATTTGTTTGTTTGTCTGTCTAGGAACTGAAATGAGTGCCAGGAGGTTTAAACAATCACAGAGTGAATATTTGAGAGTGAATTTCTGCCATTCCAAGCAGGGTAAAACAAATGCTGAGAATTATTTATAAAATATACTTGACCTCGGTCTGAAAGCAACACATGCTGGAAAATAGAAATTACCTATGCAGTAGGTTATGTAATTACAGAGCATATAACTAAATAAAGCTGCACTTTCTCTCATTGTGTTTCCTTATCTCTCTCTCATTGTCATGCATACTCTTTCCTGTGTGCTTGGCTCCTGTGTACACTAGAGGGATAGATGGATAGACAAACAGACAGACAGACAGACGGACAGAAAAATCCCTTGTCTTACATGTGGGCTGTAGCTGATCTTGCGGATGTTCCTTTTCATTATTGTAGAAGTATGTAACGTTAAATGTCTCTGTGCTGTTCAGGATGGTGGCATTGACTTCCACTCGTACTGAACTGCTCTCTGGCATCTTCGAACAGTCCACTGTCAGAGGCTCGACTGTCACGCTGATTTTATCAGGCAGGAGCGCCACTTTCAGCTCTTTCTTGGCTGTGTGCCTGACCAACCCATTGGTGAATCCACACTCATATGTGCCTGTGAGGAGCATTTAGGCTATGTTCACACTGCAGCCATAGTGTCCCAATTCAGATTTTTCCCCCTCATAATTGATGTGATGTTTAGACCACATGGATATGTGACCCATGTGTATGACACCATACACATGATTATATGATTAATATGATTATACATGTAACAAAACATTTAAATTAAGAGTTGTGTTTTCTTAAGACCTATCAAGTTACATTTTTTCCATTTAAATGGATTTTTAGTGTTTTAGAATGACACTCTAAGAGATAAATAGAGAGCTAATCACACCTTATCGCGGCAAGTATTGTCACTGTGACACTCCTCTACTTGCCTGCCCAGTTGCCTGTCACTTTACGGAGTGTGACAGCAACACAAGATCTGTGTTCCTCTGTGTAACAGGTCCTGTTCAGTTTCACCACGCTGCCGTTGTCGAGCTCAAATCTTTTGTTCCCCCTGCTGATATTCCAGCCAGAGCTACCTGTAGCCTCTTCAAAGGTGCATTTCAGTGTAAGATTTGAGTGGAAGGACACCGCAGTCTCTGGGGACTCCATGGTGACCATTCCTTTGTGAGGGGAGGCAATATAAATACACATAGATGTTATTAGGGTTGGGAAGCAACAAATTACATGTAACTAAAATTACAGTAATCCATTCTTAGAACAAGTGAAATATGCCACCCCCCACCCACACCCTCATGAATGAGGCAGGTACCCCTTGGGCCAAACAATAACAAGATGCATCATCCCTCCATGTTTCATCAAAATTAGAACGGTGCTGTAGCAAGTAGCTTGAAATTTTGACCTTTAATTATCAGGCCAATCAGTGTATTGGAGGTCACTGGAGGTATGTAGCAAGTTTTGTGTCAGTCAGACTTAACGGTGTAGAAGTTAAGGCATATGCCATAGATTTAGTATGTAGTAGGAGAGAAATGCTAGCAAAAAAAACAAGAGCTAAAAAGAGGAGGATATGATTCAGGGTGATGTTTGGTACGTCTTGAAGAGATGAGTTGACAGCCTAACAGGGTGTGGATGGGATAAAGTTGCCCTGCGTAACCTCATGGGTGTGCAATAAACTTTATGCAAAGAACTAAAAAACAACACTCCCATGTTCAAACAAAAATGCAACAGAAGTTTTAGTTTACTTTTTTAGCAATGGGTGAGCGGGTAAGGGTTCAAAGTCTTGCTAAAGGACACTTCAACAGGCCACATAGATGTTGCGGGGCCTGAACCTGGGACCTTCAGGTGACTCTCTAACCACTAACCACATTGCTTAGTAGTGCAAAGTTAGAAATGTCCACAGTTTGCATTTGGATCCATTCAGTAGGCATTCTGATGCATTGTGGTCACGTTATATAACGCAGAATGAGTGCAAAACATGACATGGTTGAATACACAGCTATTGACTGCACAGCTAATAGCAATAGTTACACCATAATGTATAATATTAATGCAAAAGAAACAAAACAACACACAAATTGTTGTTATTGTGTGGTTACTTATAGCAGGCACTATGTCAGGAACAATTACACAGCATCATCATGATCCAATTTACTTACTAACCTAAAGTGTCAGCCAGAACTGAAGCATCAAGTTCAGGTTCCAAGTTAGTCAATATATTTTGAAGTCGAGAAGTCTCAAATCTGACGCTGACACTTGTCTTAAAGTCAATGATGCCACTTAGAAGGAGTTGGCAAAGAGTGAAAGGAAGATCATAGGTTATTGATACAGTGACGGACAGACAGTGTCCATTTATAATTACATTGTATTTGCGTTGATGTCTGTGACTTTGTGATGTCTTTTTCCTGCACGATCAACACCATGAACCTGAACATTACGGCAAATTAGCCAATCAGTATCTTTGCTGAGTACAATACCTCTGACTGGTAACATTCAGACCCTCAAAGCCATTCAGTTTTCTAATGGCAGTCTCAAGCTGAGAAAAGAAATAGAGAGTATCATGTCATTTGTGTTTGAGATTTTGTTAACAATAAAGGACGACTGTCCCACTAACATAAAATAAACATAAAATATCAAGAAAATTTGAAAAGTATGATGCAGAGAAAACTTAAACAGAAAGAGTAATAATGAGGAATAAATGAGAAATAAGAGAAGTAAGTGACTACACAATTCCAGTGAGAGTGAGATGTACCATCACAGTTTTGCTGCTATCCTAGGTCCCACTTTTCAGTGTAACCGATCCGATGATGTAAACTGTGTTGATTGCAAAGATTATCATGACAATCAATTCTGATACATAGACATTAACACTTTAGTTTGCAGCTCTCTAATTTCTTAAAAGGTGCATTAAGTATAATTTTTGCTGTCCCATAGTACAAAATGACCATAATACATGCACAGGGTTTGATAGGGTTGTTGATCAATACCAGTCACTCAACAATTAGTTTGCCAGTTACTACGATTTCTGGCTTTCAAAAACTCACTTTCCAGCACCGAGTCCATTACCTTTGACTTTGGCAATGCAGAGGGGTGTGAAGTGGGACACATTTTTACCACAAGGAGTGTCCGTGCAGCACTTTTCCTTATAGCACACCGTGTTGCTCCAACTGTATCCTGCAGAGCAACTGCAATTCGTCTGGTTTCCAATAAGCTCACACACTAGACAGAGACACAGTTATCACAGCTTTAAAGGGAACATTCAGGATTTCTTTCAGAAGAATACCCTCTTAATATGTTTGCAACCACTTTGTTTTTGAGAAATCGGTATAGCTGCCTCCTGTTACCATCTTTACTAATGCTAAAAGTGAACTTGGATTTAGATCATTTCTCACAAAATCTCCCCCTTTGTTTTCCATCGTAGTAAATTGCTTTGGAATTATGATGGGTTTAGACCTACACTAACTACCGTTATAGAATGATAATCTTAGAAAGAAGAAAGTGTTCCAGCACAATACCTGCTACCACTTCAGACTGAGAGATATTGACTGTTGTCGTGTTGTTGGCTTCGACCGAAAAATTTGGTTGAAAAACTGACAGGATAGTCTTGACTTCCAGGGTAATATTGCTCTCCACCATGAGCTCAGCATTGTAGTTATCTAAAACAACAACATGAGAGTGAACACCATGCTTCACATTCATACAGCCACACACACCAGGCAGCTGCCCAGTGTTATTCTGCTGGCCACTGAGCAGCTCCACTGGAGCAGATAGGGATTAAGTGCTTTGCTCAACAGCACTTCGACAGTAATTGTTGAGGGAGGGGAAAGAATTTCTCAATCACTTTCCCCATCCAGTGTTTTGTCGAGCCAGAGTCGAACCAGTGACCTAAAACAACGAGCTGAAATCACAGCAGGGAAAATACTTGTCATTTAAAAAAAATATTTTTTGTTTTAATTTTGTTATAATAGATCTCATGACTGCTGTTCCCGTCTTGCACGATGTTATTTTTGTTTTATCTTGTTTTACCAGATGTGAATTTCACACAGTCAGCAGTGACATACAAAACAAGCAAAGCAGCAAAATAATCAAATCAAATCTATCAAATCTATTATTATATGATGAACATAATCCAGTTTATAATCATCTAAATGTTAACATGCTGTTAAGTGTTAACATATGTAACACATCACAGAAAAATGGTCATCTAAATCTCCAGTCTAATTTTACTTTCATTTTAATGCAGAATATCTACAATCTGTGGAGCTTAATAGTACTGAAGCATCCTTCATGATAATGTAGAAAAGTGACTTACCCGCTGCAAAGGCCTGCATTGGCAAGGAAAGGGAGACATTAGATGTAATTTATTTTAAAGAAATATGAAAATTTACACACTATTCTCTCCTTGCAGTGATTTAATATGTTGAAATACCACCAGTTAAAATTTAAAGAATAAATTAAAACACTGATTAAAAATTGTGAGTATTAAAAAGGAAATTTAAACACATGCAAACAAAATATATTTGTTTATATTCTTTACAAACACTTCATTGCACTTGATTGAGAAGTGTTATTACCTGATAGTAGATGAACGCAGCTCCAACCAGGAATATAAGAGCCCTGGACCACATTGTTACTCTGGTGGAAAAACAACAACAATGGAGTCAACTAGCAAACAGGAAGGTAGAAAACACATTAGCCAAACACACACACACACACACACACACACACACACACACACACACACACACAGAGGAAAACCTTGGGGCCCTGTCCAA
>CABFOQ010000512.1:1402-16046 GCA_900660455.1 Gephyroberyx darwinii | reverse complement strand
AAACAACAACAATGGAGTCAACTAGCAAACAGGAAGGTAGAAAACACATTAGCCAAACACACACACACACACACACACACACACACACACAGAGGAAAACCTTGGGGCCCTGTCCAATACCTGATGGTAGTGCTTGTGTATACAGATAGCAACACCCTCTAGATATGCTGACTGCCAACTGTTTTGTCCTGCTGTTGTCGTCTTTAGCTAAATAAAATAGGAGCACTAATATCTAACAGGCGTAACCAAGATGTATTAAGAGCTTTGTTACAAATATTCCCTTTAATTTTGAATTGAAACACCGAGTACAACACACTTTATTTCTTTCAGAATGTTGTGTTCGACCGTCAAGGTCGTCTTTGGCGTTGTAGCCAGGTTTGGCAGCTTAAACTTAAAAGGCAATTTTGGTGACATCTTTGCTGACTGAGACTCAGCTCCTCCCTTTTCAAAACAAAAGCCTTGTTATTAGCATTGCTTTTACTGTCATTCACCAGTCTCATTTGACTCCCTATTAAATTTTACTATGAATCTTGGTTCATATAGTGGCTGCTGTAAAATAGAATAAATTTGTCCCAGTGCTTTCAGGTAACATTTATTACCAGCTAGATGTTTCCTTCCAAAGAATAGGAGGGCATTTTTAGCTGGTTAAATTTATGTTTGCATCACTTTGCATTTCCATCATTAATACATACAGCAGGTAACCAGTGGTTTTGACTGCTGAAACGTGTGCTGGTCACTCCCACCCACATGTGCGCGCACATCAAGGGCATATGAAGTTACTGTTTAAACCCACCTCATTTTCTTGTTAAAGTAGGGCTACCCACTGTTTGGCCTCTATACCATTGTCACATATCTGGATGGTGGGCAAACAGTGCAGCCAACATGCTCAACCACTACATGACAGGCATACGTGCACTTGAACAAACACACAGATGCATATAAACAGACTCACAGACACACCCGTACAGACATGCATGCACACACACGCATGTGTGCATAGACTAACCTTTATTCTGCACTTTCTGACACTAGCGCCTCTAAATATGCAATCAAATAAATTCAACATTGCAAACACACAACACATTTAATTATTGTATGTCAGATTAGAAATCTATTATTAAAGATACAATTGTGAAAACAATTTGACATGCCTGGGTTTTCAAGATATTGTTGTTTAATCCAGGATCATAATTTAGTTATTGCTCCTGACTGTTAAATCCGAAGAGCATAAAGAGGAATATAAAGGAATTTCAGCGTTCAATACGATCCCTAAATTTGAGGGTAATTCAATCTGCCTTAGTGAACATTGACTACTGGCTGCACTAGCTAGAGAAAAGAGTTTTTCTGGCCCCGTGGTAAAATCTGCTGCATTTTCTGGTTCAGAGCCATTAGTCCTTGGATAAAGGTCATTTTGAAGTAGACGGGTAAAACGCTCATACATTCATTCTGATTTCACAAAGCCAGTCACTTCTTCATTGACAGCGGAGAAACTCCACGCAGTACATCTTGATGACATAGAAATTAGTGTCTTGGTTGTCTGGTTTTAAGCACTGGAGGAAATACTGACTAGACTGCTGTCGATCACAGGAATAATATTTCAACTTAACTGTGACAGGCTCTGAGTTTCTAAGGTCATAAGTAGGAACCAAGATTCTCAGCAGAAACATTTTCAGATTGAAACAAGATCCAATCAGCTTAGAGTATGCAGAGCTTCATGGACAGACGTCAGGGTGTGGTTGTGACATGTTAATATTATTTGTACAGTAAAATAAATATCAATAACAATTTAAAGCACATCTGCTCAAGTTGACTCAAGTTATAATGCATTTGCAGTCCTTATGTACTGTTTGGTTATTTTCTAACAAGCTACCTAATTTAGTAAGGGAACACCTACGCTAGTACCTTGATATAGTGGGCAACAATCTGTATAGTACAGTAGTACTATAAGGACTGGAATGCAGCACTGGCAGTATCCTGTTCAGATCATCTCATATCATGAGATTAATAAATTACAGCCCTTCAATGAAATACAGACAGTCAAAACTGTTACATTCAGAAATATTCTCACCTTGGTAGAAACTGTACTTGTCCAGAAGATGTTTTATCAGTCAACCAGAGTGTAATTAGCAGACTGAAAGCAGCCTGTGCTCCATAGCTAGCAGGTGCCTGTCAGAATTAGAGTCAACGTTCAAAGAAACTCTGCAAATCTGTCAGAGAGGAAGTGAACTAGGCGTATTTGCATTGATGGTAAATCTTCATGCCATCTGGGATAGAGCCTTTCAACTTTCCATGGATATTTGTCTACCAAATCAAGCAGTCTCCTTCAGGAGGTCACAGACCAGCTTTCACTGCATGACACCTTTTGCATTCTTACAAAAATAACAAATACTGTTTAAGTACATTATACATTTCACTCCACCCCTCAAAACGCAATGGCTCAGTACACCTCAACTGAGGGCTCAATTACTTTGACGTCTCAGTCTCTATCAATTCCCCTATTGATGTCTAACTCAGCAAATTTAGAGTTTAAGGGTACTTCCTTTGAGTGACAGGTAGCTGGCCAGCAGTATGGCCTAGTTGTCAGTGAGGTAGGCCATACCTGTCAAAGTGTCCTTGAGCAAGATACCGAACCCCTACCTGCTCCAGGGGTGCTGCCCCTGCAGCAAAAGGAAAATAAGAATTTAATATATTTAATATATATAATATTTAAATAACAGTAATGAGCCTACATCTACTATATACTATAGATACTACATCAAGGTACAGTGTTTGTGCAGTACAACCTCTGATTTTGTTTAGAAAAAAATATGTTCAAAGTAGGGTGGAGGAGCATTTGAAAAGATAAATAGTTAATTTTCACTATTATTTCATTTATCAGAAGACAGCATATATAAATCATGTACGAGTCAGTTTTTCATCATGTTTTACTTGCCACACTGTAATCTCCGACCCCACATAAAAAAAAATCTTCTCAGATTGGGTCCCTGCATTTCCAGATACATTTTTAAGTCCCCCAACTCTGGTTCCCTCACTGGCCTTGGATCAAATGCTGCCAGAGCGTTATCTTCTGTGTGTCCCCTTCTCTACTTTTCCACTGTCTAAATAAAGACTAAAAACACTAAAGGTGCATGAATTTCACAAACTCTATTAAAATAGATGGGGTCCCTGCGATAAAATCCATTTGGGTTTGTTGGCTTGACACTGATTTTGGGGCCCTTTACAACTTTGAGAGGCCCTCTTTTAATTTGTTACATTTTTTTTTCGGATGGGAAAGAGAAGGAATGACACGCAACCATGAGCCAAATTCACACCCACAACATCACAATGACATACTGTGTAGCTCAGCCTACTGAGTTTACTGGAATGCCTAACCATGCATTTCCACTGAAATGAATTCTTCATCAAATGACTCATCTGGGTATATGGTCATAGTGTACAAACACCCCACTACAATAAAGTACATATGTAAATACCATTCCCAGTAATATAAGGACAGTCAACATTTAGTACACAGATATAACTTGGGCACATGGCACATTTTAACAAGATGATCTAATATGAACTTTGTACCAGCGTTCCCAGCACATGAACTGGATATTGCAGTCTGTAAAACTCTGTAAAAATGAAAGGTGATGACAACCCCTATGTGGTGATATATTTTGAGGAAAATATATTAGAATGATAGGAACAGAGCTCTCTCAAACAACATCTTTCCATATGAATGTCACATGAAAACCCAGGATATCAGTTTGCTCATCTTTGGGATTTGCCTCAGCAAACATTTGGTGGCCAAATTGGTGTAGCTGGATACAATGTTATACTGTGTTTACCCAGCAGCACTGGAAGCAGTACAATACAAGGCCTGAGCCACAATCAGGCGATGCAAATCAGTCAACAGCCCTGTAAAGACAAACAATACACAAATAACCACAGGTACCATAGGACTGCTATGTTGTTATTGGGACAGTCTGCTCAGTATTTGTTTTTTTAAATGAGATAGTAGTAATACTTGGAGGGATGTAGTGTGGAAAAGAAAGTTCTAGATTACATTTGTCCAGCTGAATTCAAAGGGCTAAGTGTTTTCTTTTTATGTATATTTATATACTGTGAAGTAATTGTTATAACGTGTGAGGTCTATATAAAAAGCAGTGTTAAGGGCATGTGTATACCTTGGAAGGTTAAGCCGCTGTCAATTTGGGGCAGCTTTGAAATTTATAATTGAAATATTTCAGCTTACAAAGTGTTCCTCCATGACTTTACGTAGATCCTCTCGCTGTACATACTGGTTATTACATCTTTAAAATCATGCAGGGAATAGTAGCTACAACTTTATTTACCCCCTTCACTTTACGGTTTATTGGCCTTTTTCTTAGACCCCCCAAATCCATTGGCCTTTCTAGTGGTAATAAATAAAGGTGATTGTACTTCTACGCAGCTTCAGAGATGAGGTCTTAACCACAACCTGACCTCTTTCCTCCCCCTTCATGTTATCCTAGAGCCAAAGGCCTGTGGTTCATTATTTAAAGGCTAAATCCATAATCCAAACTTAAACCAAAAGGTTAGACAAAGCTTCGAATGCTAAAAGCGTGGACTTTTGTAGTTCAGTTTCAGTTGGATTAACAAAGGTTGCAATGCAATAACTGTCATACAAGGTTAAAACAAGTTGTGTATTTGTATCATCTGTAAGTTCAACATGAACCCATATACTGTGTATCTGCATGGTATGTTATATGTTTTAAGGTAGAGGCTTTATTTGTGCCAAATGGGAAACTAGGCATTAAACACAACAGATAAAATACACAGAAAACATATAAGACATGTTAAATAAATACATTGAGATGCATCAAATGAACAATGTACAGTGCAGAAAACAACCAATAAAGCAGGGGCATGGAGTGGAGAGTATATTTCTGAACCTGCTACGTGAAGGGAGTGGCTCAAATTCCCCCCCACCTGACTGGGGCGGTGTATGATACTCTGGGCTTTGCATAGGACTTGCTTTACATAGACATCAGCGGCATGTCAAATACCAAGGATCTCATTTGCTGCATTCATTATACTGCATTGTTTTTCATTCTAAGGCTTAGAGACTGATGAGTTATTGGATAAAAGATACATACAAATCATTGTTCTATTCAAGTTAGCGTCAAGCTTTCTTAAATATACAATATATACAATCCCTAAGTGTCAGTATTAAGATCTAAATTTAATTTATAGTCATTATAGATCACAAATAGTTGTAACTTTTAATTTCTAATCATTCATTTACCTTACCTTGCTTTGGATGTAAGGATCAGAAATGGATCACTATGCCATTGTTATCTACAGATGATATATTATCAATAATAGTGATGATGAAGATTATGATGATGGTATAACAACATGGACTTGGGCTTTAAATTAAAATATACTGTAAGTATATTGTAAGTATACAATATTTCATTCTGAAACATAAATGAAAGCAGACAGATATTAGAGTTTGACGGAGCTAATGAAAGCATATTGACATGACATGGGATCAGACTTGTAAACTACTCACTGTACAACCTAATGTCACTTGGCAGTCGCTTTAACGTCCATGTCACACACTGCATCAGTAAACAAGGTACACTAAATGGACAATTACCACAGCAACCTCTAGTATAGTATAGTATAATATAGGAGAGTTTCATTGCAGGATGAGTGACACCTACTCTGACAAAATGATATGAAAGTGAAGCAGATGAGTTATGAGTTATTTAGGAGCTTTAACAAACTAATGTCATGTTCATCTGCAAGAAGGACAATCAAAGGTTGTTCTTCTCTTATAAAGTGTTTTATTCTGAATCTGTCTTTTTCTATAATATGTTGGTTTGGCAATCTTAGCCTTAAGAAAAAGGCTAAACTCTGGAGTATAGTAAAGTTATGCTGAGGCGTCATCATAGGCATCCCCCTCCAGAACCTTTTTCATGTATATCAAGCGAGTCACAGGCTACTTCCGTGTTACGTTTTTGCATGTTGCATTTGTTCCTTGTTGTCATATCAAAGTACTGTTACTAATACAAAAACATTTGAAGACAGACAGACAGACAGACAGACAGATAGACAGATAGATGGATAGATCGATAGATCGATCCATCGGCTTAATTTGGTCTCACAGCCTGTACATAAAAACACTTAACAGTGAGTTAAGTGTGACATTGGCATTGAGGAATCATATTTGACTGATGTTTCTGTCCAAGTCAATTTGCCATCGTGATGCATCCTTGAGTAAACAAGGTCTTTCATCTGTGGAAAGCAGTCTTGCCCTGTCTAACTGATTTGATTGGCAAAGCAAACCAAAACAAACCCATTTTGCATCTAATTTGTGGACATTTTATTGTTTAAAAGTGACGTAACAAACAGGCTGCTCTGTAGTAAAAGATTTAACTTTATTTCACTGAGTGAGAGTCTGAGCGGATTATATCAATAACCAAAAAATATATGTAAAGACCTGCAGACAGAAGACCTGTCACATGTTCTTTCTTTCTCACACACGCACACACAACAGATAGATTGTACTCTATATTGTTACAACAATTATTAATTAAATATTAAAACATTTGTAAGTGCAATTATTTGTTCATATTAAAAAGAATTTAGTATAAAATCAAATACACAGTCAGATAATGTGCAATATGTGCAGGTAATGTGCAAAACGTCATTCGTTCACATAAGACAATATGGCCTCAGGCAGTATGTACTACTGTATAGTAGCAGGAAATAGACTTACTTCATAACACTGATACATTTGCAGACATTTCAGTTTCTTAAATTATTTTTCCACTGTGGGTTAACTTTTAGCAGTTATTATTTTGCTCAAAATTGTGTGCATATGGTAAACGCTATGGTAAAAGACTTAAGATGCACACCAGTTATTACCAAAAATCTTCAATATGACATAATACTGAGAATTAATTACTTCAATTCAATTACTTCACTGCTGCCAATTTAGAACTATGCATTTTGCACACATGTGCGTGTCTGCTGAGGGCTGCACACGGAGGGGTGTGGGTATCCCAGGGTATCCATGGGCCTCTATGTGGAGGCGAAGTACACCTCTCCAAAAATTGAACTGTCTGTTGTCTGTGTTGGACTACACATTGTCAGACAAACTATGATTGGTTGACAGTTGAAATAGGGAGGGCTTGGAAGGCGCCTGGAACTCTCCATGTCGTCATGGCAACATTGGAGGTTGTCAAGGCGCCGGGTTCCAGGCTTCTTCCATGTGTCTGATAGGTCAGAAGCCAGATTGCACACAGCTCTAAACCAAGTTTTACATGAAAGCATGGTTGTGAGCAGTGGTATGTAGCAATGACACATTTTTAAATAAAACTAATGGTTTGTCCGTCTATGGAAAGATGAAGCCTCACTCTTTTTTGCAGTTACATTATGCCTAAGAACCCAACTTAATACATTAAACTTGTGAAAGTTGGGATGAAGAATGAGGAATAATCATTTTGGTGAATTAACTGTCATGTGGCTTGGCTGGTAATTATGCCGGCTGCACAAATATATCAAGTGGTGGTGTAGAGCTCAGATGCACTAGAGCTAGAAGGTCCACCTGAAGTCACATTGTAACCATCTGAAAAAGAAAACATGAACAGTCTGTGGTAAAGCAATGTGACAACTGATCAAAAAACAGATATTATGTTTGTGTGCTAGACTTTAATTTTTTTTTTATCACCCTACTCTTGTCAAGATGAGGAAAAGGTTTGACTTGTGTCCTCCACATATGCCATTTGCCTCACTGAAACAAATCTGTACTGGTGACTGATCTATGCCATTTGGTGGCTGATTTATTTAATCCAAAAACAGTTAAGAAGTAAAGAAAGAAAAATGTCCTTGTCAATGACCCTTAAAACAAAGCTATATAGATAATTGCTATCATACCTCTTCCTCTTCTCCAATTTCGGAACAAGCCCAATCCACTTGATGAGGTTCCAGCAGTGGTGCTCTGAAAGAACATACCCGAAAACAGCAGCAGAATATCAGAAAGGGGATTGTTGAACTGTTCGCAAAGAATAAAGATATATAGAATAAAGAAAAATATTCTTACCCTTGTACCACTACTCAAATCAAGTGGCTTTATTGCAAGTTCTGACCGGATCTGAAAATGTTGGCAAAATAATTTAGCACACCACTGCAAAACTCATTTCGATATATGAACACATACTAATAAAGGGGCAATAAGTAAGATTCTTACTGCTCCATAGCACAAAATAACCATTATCTGTCTGTAGGGGGTTGACAGGTTTATTGATCAATACCAATGACTTAGCATTGTCCAGAGGCTTGTGTAGGCAGTGATAAGTTCTATTGACGTTGTTGCAATTCCTACTGGCTGCCAATAGAGGTCAATAGGGATCACAGCTTACTTAATGCCCCTTCAAAGCATTCAGTGAGCAATCCAACACAGACACATACATACCTTTTTGTCCAATAGTGTTCCAAACACCAATATGAAGAAGCCCTTTATAAAGAAACAATTATTAGAACCTCAACTAAGAGGCATTCTATGACAAAATGTAAAATTTTATTATTCAAAATCTATACAATAATTTAATAATTTAGAGTACTTATGTATATACAAGTATAATGCACCGCACAAGTACCTGCAGTGAATTGAAGACTGCAAACGCAATATGGATTCCTCTGTTGTCTGGGTTGGTCATGGTTCCTACTCCCAGACTCCAAGTTGTTCCGAAAAAAGGTGTGAGGACAGCCAAACATCTAGCAATAACCAACAGCACATGTCTCTCAGCTGCTCGTGTGGCGTCGCCTACGCTCCTGCTCCTCAACATCTTGTACAGCACCACAACCAGGATCAACATGTTTATGACCACTATTATGAGTACAGGGATCACAAACGCCAGCAGAGCCTTGGAATCGAACCAGTTCAGCCAGCAGACCCCATTTGCTCGGGTGTATTGGTTGTTGGGTGCAGTTACAGCTATAGTTATGATCACGATGATGAGGGGTGCCCCATAGCCTATGCAGAAACCAATAGCTAGCATGGCCTTGTCAGACAAACCCCCATCAAAGACACTGATTGTGCGGTAGAGCAATAACAGAGCTGACACCAACATCCAGAAGAAAAGGGCCAGATAGAACAAATGGATAAAGAATGTTGCCGCAGTGCATGCTGGTACATTGTCAACCTCTGCATCTGAAATGGCTGCCCCGATAATAAACCAAATGTCTGCAATTAGGAGAGACACAGCAATGTTAACGATGGAAACATGACGCAAGTAGGAAGTACTGTTCTTGCTTATCTTTCTCCATATGATGGCTTCAATGATAAGACATATGACCAGGCAACCCATCGATATGCCCACTCCAATGTAGGTTATGAAATCCAAAATGATCCTAAGGTCTTCCGGAATGGAGGGTGACATAAGGATAGAGAACGAGGTGAGATGGTTGCAGTTGCAGGTGACATTTTCGTTCTCGTTTGACACCAACTCACATCCCTGGTCGTCCCATCCACCAAGTCCATTGAAGAGGCTGAAGTTCCAGAAGACACACTGAGGGTTTCCCAGGGTCTCGTTAAATAAATCGAAGGTGAACGACACATTGGTGACGGTGCCATTGGACGTGACTAAAACCACATTTCCATTGATGGTGTTGATGGTGTTGATAGTGTCGTTGCTTGCGTTTCTCGCGGGGAGTACGTTATCCATTGAGGCAAAGGTTATGGTGGTGATAGTGTTGAAAGGATTGTCAGACATTGATATATCTATCTCCACAGAGGAGTTAAGGTCAGCACTGAAGGAGTCTGTGAATGTGGTTTTGTTCAAGACGATAAGTGGTGTGACAATTTCAAAGGAGTCATTGGTAAGGGCATTTGTAATAGTCTCAACAGAAGACAGTAAGCGTGAGCTGTCACTTTGAACTTCAGGGATGTCACTTCTTTCTGAGCTGGCATTTCTAGTGGCATTGACATTTAGAAAGTTCCACGAATCCTTTGCTCCATCTGATGTCAGGACATCTACAGTTATCAGGATATCCTGAAAATAAAAGGAAAAATATACTTGATGAGCAGGGCAAAAAAGGGAAACAAAGATAAAATAATTATTTTACACAGGTGTAGAAGACTGTAGATTGATTCCCATACCTCCATTAGAGATCGGCTTATTGGGACAGATGATGATACGTTTGCTACCTGAACCAGTATGTCAACAATGGCGCCAAGGTTGGCAGGTGAGTTAACCAGTTCCGTGGTGAAGTTGGCAGTGGCATTGCTGAGTCGCTCCAAGAAATTTGGAAGTGTAATCGCATCCAGAAACTGTGATTTAAAAGGAAGAAAGTGTTTGCATTGTAGAGTAGTATAAGGTTAAAATAAAAATGGAATATAAAAATGGAATATAATACACAGCTTTGTCTCTTTTGCCACATGGATCCATGCTTAATCTCTTGACATAAAAAGCATGGACCAAATCATTGTAAATGATGTGTTTCTGGTTCCCCATTAGCAATACTTCTGGCTTTCCCCCAATATGAGCATGGTCACCCTTATCATATATTCATACATGTCACTGTGCTAACATTGTGCTGAAATAAAAGACCCCTGGACCCCCAAGGACCTAAGGAGGTCTCTGCTAGCTAGTTGACTGACCAGTTATCTGTATTGCTCCCATTGTACATCCTTGCCACTTATACGTACATCTCATACATTCCCAGCCTTAAGTCCTCATATCATATAAGGCAATTGAAACCATACAATAGTGATTCAACCTATAGCCAGTTTATGAAAGCTGTTCTAAACATCCAGTACTGGGCAGAACTTTCCCAAGTAAAAATCCTCTACTGGACAGTGATTTTGCTATTGTTTATTAGCCACAGAATGCATTGAGTAACCTTATTATGTTAGGCCAGTGACTATATGTAGTTTCAAGTTCAAGCTAACCAACTTTTGATGATTAGATGTCACCATCTCTGTAGACATGTCTCTCTTTGGTGACCAAAGGTGTCGCCTGCCTATGTGACATATCTCCCTGTGAAGATATGGTTCTGTATCACCACTTACTTGAATCTTTTTTTTCATGGTTTTTTTTTTTCATCATTTTTCATGGTTTCTAGATGTTGATTTCACCCTGTTGAGGCTAAGGCTGAAACAGAAATACTAGGAGAATAATGTCACCTGAGACTCAGAAAGCAGGTCAGCAAACACCTTCAAGACACAGTTGTCTTGTTGATCTTCCCAGTCAGTGCTTGCTTTACACACTGCAGTCTTCTCACCCTCCTCATCCTCCTCGCAGGCGACTATAGCTGTGTCACCAATCCTTCCACTACCGAACACATCATCATCGACACATACAAATGCTAGAGAAAAAGAAGTAGTCTTTGACCCCCAGTATTGGTGAATAAAGGACACACATTTTTAATTAAATTCCCTTTCATGGAAAACGCTCTGAAATATTGGATCAACACTTACCATCTGGGGATATGACAACTGTTATTTCGTTTTTAAATTGCCGATTGTTTTTCTCTTCACAAGTGAACTGCCTTTGCTGGTTTACACAGTTGGCGATCTCATAGTTATGGGTGATTGCAGCAGAGCTATTGCCTGAACATACAGTAACATTAAGACTCAACTCAGAATTGGAAAAATGTCAGATAATTTCTGATTGAGTTATGTCTAAACTGCATTAACTGTACGCAGTACGCAGAATATTTAAGTGATTTCAATGCTGCTGATTTGCCTTTTTGTGCTTGTGTGTTTCCAGTTTACCTTCAGCAAGTACAACATTCCCCTCTGTTAGCTGAATCTGGTAGGGGTCTTGGACAGAGCAATTCAACTGCACTTGATTAGAGTTTCCATCCTCGCAACGGACATTTGTTCTGATGGGTTTCACTTGAATCACAGGTACAGTTTTGACACTGAAGGATCCAGTCTGCCGGAAAACTGCTCCATCTTTCAGCAAGCATTCGTAACTTCCTGAAATTAAAGGTGATCAGTCATCAATGTTAAGGTCCAGCCAATGTGAGGCTTATGTTGCTGAAAACATTGAGAGGGATAATGCTGGTAAGGGGAATTCTTTCTAGACAAAAATGAATGGGCACCCTCCAGCTGATCAAAATACTGCATTCACCCAGGCAATGGTACAAGGAGAGATGTGTAAGGACAATATCACAGACAACACTTGCATACATAAACCTGCATGTTTTCGAAATGTTACCAATGTTAG
Source organism: Gephyroberyx darwinii (assembly GCA_900660455.1). NCBI lineage: Eukaryota > Metazoa > Chordata > Actinopteri > Trachichthyiformes > Trachichthyidae > Gephyroberyx > Gephyroberyx darwinii. The sequence goes on along the minus strand of CABFOQ010000512.1, from coordinate 3,837 downwards.
AGAAAAATCATCTACTGACTGAAACATACTGGATCTATGACCACTTACCACTGTCACTTTGGAAAACTGGATCCACTGTTAGTTTTGCCTGTCCATTTTGCTTGAAAGCTTTGTGTCTTCTGTTAGTGATTGGCCCTCCATTAATTTTCCACTCTGCAATCGAGTTTTCACTGAAGTTTAGATTCTCAGGCGGTGGCCCACACGTCACGGTCACCATTTCCCCCAAAAATGACTGAGTTGGTGTAAAACTTAAGGGTGTGGTACCTTAAAATGGAAATTGAAATAAAAGTTCATTAAAATGAAACTAATAGTCCACTATTATACAAGCTTTGCAAACAGTAATCATCACAAACAATGATAAATACATAGCAAGAATTTGACAATTTACAGAGAAGACATTGTATTACAATTTTGTAACTAGACCTATTAAAATCTTTTTTTATAAAACTGTACAAGACACAAAAACAGGCTTACTTTGAAATATTATGTTGAATATTTTCCCCAGCTCTCTGAATATTCCTCTTTGTACTGCAGTAATTTCCACAGGGTCAAAAGAGGTTGTGCTGACAGTGTATTCAGCGATGACACTCCCACTCCTGTAACAAAGAATTTCATCCAAATGTATTTAAAACCAAAAACAATCCAAAGTGCCAAAAGCAGAGGAGGAATTAGTGAAATCAGCTGCTGTAGTGTTTGGTTGCAATGAAAACCTGCATACTAGGGGTGAGTTGATCACGTCATAGTCAGAATCGGATCCATATCCATAGGACAGGCCCCAATACTCGTGATCGTATGAACGGAATCAGAAAAAACAGAAGTTGTCTAAATAGAGCTGCTGAAAGGTGTGCTGTGTATTGTTATAGGCCTCAGTTATCAAATTTGTTGTTTGGATGTTGCAATATGTCAGGCCTGTGCAATTAATTCTGTGGAGGGTCAATAGGCTGTCAATGTTTGACTTGTTGGCCATGTACGTTCCACTGAAAATTCCACGCGACACTATTTTGGAAGGTCACAGTCTTAACTTAAGTTAAGTGACTTAAAAAAATTCACACCACTTTTTTAAACGTTGTTTCAAGCTACATGTGGCGAAATGTTGCTGTTAATTTCAGCGTGCGCCACTTTACAACACTGAGCCATGCATGGCATATGATTTTCCATATGGTTTATTGCCTTTGTTTACATCTCCATGCTAACATCTCATGGTCAACTCTTTCAAAATGAATAATTTGAAAGAGAGGCTTGGCTTGCTGATATTTATGATATTTATATTTGACCTTTATGACCAATCAAATGGCTTCTAAATCCTTATTCTCACCCTTGCAGCTCTTTTATTGTTGTTCTCTGAGTTTCCATCACTGCTATTTCCAGTTTACGGTTACAGTTGCCTCTTTTAAGCTTCAAAGGCCCCCAATGGCTTGGCTTGTAAATAAACAAACAACACAATGCCACAGCAAGTATATACAAATTGGTATATGGCTTGACTGTTTTTGATTAGGGAAAGTTCAACTTGGTTGTTAGTTTACTGCCCCTAAGCAAAGCCTTATTTGAGACCTGAACCAAAATACCAATCTTTGAAAACTGTATTGACATTGTATTTTCCAGAGAACATAATCTGTTATTCAGAAATAATAATAATGTCTACATTTGTGGTTTCCACACAATTTTAGATTATTTTTGTAGGGCTGAGGCAGGCATTACCCATCTAGACCTGACAAACAATATCGGAGACAAGAACACGATTTACAAAATGTGATGTCAATGTTACAACTCCACTCTACAAAAAAAAAAAGCAAAAAAGGGGAAACATTCCAAAACTGATATGTGATGAAGAATAAAAACGGAAAGAAAACAGAAATTTGACTTACCTTAAACGATTTAAGTTTGCTGATATTAAATTTCTGATGAACGCCTCAGAATTTCTTTTAATCTGTTTTGGAAAGTGACATTCTTTTTATCTACATTAAAATACATCCCAAACACATATCATGATAAAACTCTAAAAAGCACAGATACAGTAGCAGACACATGTACAGCTGAACCTAAAGACTTACTGATGCATCGATTTGGCGGAATATTGAATGGGTTGGATCATTGAAAGCAGGGTCAAAATCCATGTCCATGGTAAACTCAAAACTCCTGCTAATAACTAAAAAAAAAGCATTTAATACCTCGAAGAAAACATTTCAAGAGACACACAGACCACCATTGTCTACATTTGCTGTGTAATACCTTCTGGTGTTGTGGGCGCTTCTGGTTTCGTCGTCGGTGTTGTGGGCGTTGTGGTATGTGTCGTCGTCGGTGTTGTGTGTGTTGTGTGTGTTGTTGTCGGTGTCGTGGTCGTTGTGGTGTGTGTCGTCGTCTGTGTTGTGGCTGTTGTGTGTGTTGTTGTCGGTGTCGTGGTCGTTGTGGTGTGTGTCGTCGTCTGTGTTGTGGCC
>CABFOQ010000510.1:0-20070 GCA_900660455.1 Gephyroberyx darwinii | reverse complement strand
GAGCCGTCAGGGAGTTCGCTGAACACATACTGCTTCTCAAGAATAAGGCCAAGTCTCAGATGGAGCAGGACCGCATCAACCGGCAGAACTTCTGAGTTTCACTTCAGTTTGAGAAGATTCAAAATAACTGCAGATTTCTATCTTGTATATACTGTTATTACTATGTTATGCTATATTACTAGAATCCACGTCAAGTAACATACATGAACATCACCTTACAATGTTATTTGAGATGCCCAAGTTTTCCATGTTACAGCTGACTCGTGTAAACCCAGTATCCAGAGAATCCAGTTTACATGCATCAGGTATTACAGAGAGTACTTTATTTACCACGATAAGATTCATATAAATGTCATATTCTGAGGATTACCGTAATATTACAGTAATATCCCTGTGAGAATATTGCCACACACAACAGAAGCAAACCTTTATTTATTGTATTGGAATTCATATACAGACATGAAAAACCAACATGAAGCGCAGGATGCTGACATGCTGCAGTATGTTAGCTGGAACAGGCATATAACAGACGATATATGGTGTTTACAGATAGATGCTTTATTGATTCTGGATCAGTGATACAGAATACAGCGCTGTAGTATCTTGAATAATATTGGAGCATCAATGTGCATGTAAACAAACTTCCTGACTCAAATTTGTTGTTTTTTTTCCATTTGGCTGAAACATTTGGGGAAGCTCTTGAATTACTATTGGCCAAACATTGTAGGTTCTGTCTGAATACCATAGCTTTACGATTCAGATACATTTCAAATGATTCAAAAAGATCATTCAGACTGTATTTTTGGTATTTACACATGTTTTACCCTGGTCCAGATTTTACACTTGTCAGATGAAGTTGTTTCCAAAGATTAAACACTCAGTTCTTCCTACTTCTGACATGTGGGACTATATGCACTCGAGCTGTAGAGCCAGACTAGAACGAAGTGACATTTTTAATAATAATTTTTAATAGTTTGTACCATTGAACTTGTTACATTCTGTTGAAGTGTGTGTGTGTGTGTGTGTGTGTGTGTGATATACGTTTTTCTTTTTGTTGCACTAATGAAGTGATATTTTTACTTACTCTTACTTGTGGAGGGGCCACTTTTGACTTGATCTGTGGCTTGTAATATACTCAATGATCCTTATGTTACACTGATTTTATTTTGACTGTGATGGATATTGTGTGCAATAATGTAATGTTTCAAGACAAAATCCAGGAAATCCACACTATGTTGTAATCTGAGGAGGAAATACAGTTTATTTGAATGAGCTTGAATTGAGTATTTTATTATTGTATTTTTTCAATAACACAAATTATAAGTCAATATAGAACTACTACAGAACTTTCACTATACCACCCAAGCAGATCTGGAAATGGGCTGAACACAGGTAATAAATACATCTGTAAGATTTACTGGACCATGTGATTTACTTTAAGATGGTGCCTGATGGAGATATGTAATTTGGCACAATGAGGATGGGTCATGATTGGCTTAAAGGGCCACTGTAGTTACAGATCACATACGTAATACCTTCCACACCACCAACTGGACCTGGTGGTTAGAGCTGCTGACCTGTGTCTAGAAAGTTGTGGATACCGGCTTCGAAAACATCTGACAAAACAAAACCTGGACATCATTTCCTGCTGGGTGAATTTTCTGTTGCATGGCAAACAAATACTGAAATGTATCATGAGGCTTGGTCTATATATCAAGTACAAGTGACCCAACATCTCAACATTTTTGGTTAGTATGGGCCAGTACACTCATGCAGAAATGTAATAAACCTATGAAAACACATCAGGGTGTGATATCAGACCAGCAACTAAGACGTTAACTTGAATGGTAAATGGCTGCATTTATATAGCGCTTCACAACATATGCCTCTCAGTCACACACACACACACACACACACTCCGATGGCAGTGAGCTACCACGCAAGGTGCTGGCCTGACCATCGGGAGCAATTCAGGGTTCAGTGTCTTGCCCAAGGACACTTCGACATGTCAACCTTGTGATCAGTGGACAACCTGCTCTACCACTGAGCCACAGTGATGTCCAGACACCAACATGTATGTTAAAATGGTTTGAAGTTTTGAATTAGTTTGGGATGAACCCCTTACAAGAGTATGTAGAATGAATTCTGCCTTTTGTGTCTGTGTTCCTGTGAAGAGGGTTCACATCACAACCTGGTTTCACATGGACAGAACACGTGTGCTGCTGACGCCCATCATGTCAACACACTGCCAGTTTATTTCCACTGTGTCTGTACAGCTTTTAACCTCTGATTTCAGTGTTACCTCTCCTGTCTGCAGCTGCATGCCTTTGTTGTTGTAATGTTACACAAATGCTACAGATCGTGAACGTTCATATCGACCTTGGACCAGTGTTTGCCGAGAAAAGCTTCACTTGTGGACGATGGACTTAAAACGTGAGTGGAGCTCAAAGTTGAACTTGATTGTTTTTACTTTACTATACACTGTTACACTGTACTTATTGATTAAACATATGATCAATAAATATAGAATTATTGTTAATGACGATGTGTATATACTATGTTGAGTCAGGAGTGTTTGTATTGTGTCCAAATATCATTTATGGCTTTTTATGATTCTGATATTGATTATCCTTTACTCTATGCTACTAGTATTAAAGAAGTTTTGACTTCATCCAAAGCTTGCGGGGGGGAGGGGGGTATTGTTGACCTTGTCAGCTTTGATGCCCTGTCACCAGACAGGGGAGGGAGGAGACACCAGATCACAAGACACCAGATCAGCCAATGCAGTCACGATCTTCTCTCACTACAAGCCGACTTTCCCCACCCTGTTTTTCCGAGTAAACCAAAAAACTAAATCGTCTTGTTGTTTTTTTATTAGTAATCATTATATATTTTTCTCCATAATTCCATTTTCTGTCAGTGTTGTGGGTTAACACGCCTGCCGGAAAGTGCATTGTCTTGTTGCACCAGCAGGCTGCGCTGTTTACAACCAAAGTATCCACTGAGGTACTCCATTGCTGCTGTAGACGTAAACCAAAGCCAGTCAGCATTGAGAAATTTGTACTACAGAACAAAAAAAACTAATGTAAACATGTACACCACGTCAGTAAAAACAACAAACCCGTTTCTTAAGGCCTGCTGGCATAATCCATCGAAACTGGATACAGTAACAAAAGAAATGCCAAATGCTCCTGGTCAAATATGATTTTTCAAAAAGGCAAAATATCAGGCGGTGAACACTTTCCTCTCTGTTGCTGTGCAGGAATGTGAAGGATCTTAAGTCTTAATCCCTGGAACTTGTGAGGGGGCAAAGCTGCTTGTGTGACCCGCTGCCTGGCTGCCTGAACCCCATGCTGGTCGCTGTGCTAATAGAGCATTCCCCTGGTACCGAGTCCCTCCGGCAACATTTACACAGAACCACATTATTTCACAGCGCTGACCAAACAGACCATATAATAATCCAAATAAAAAGATTTAGTGTGTTTAATGTTTCTAAAAAAAACTAAAAAAAACAGGGTGAAAACGTCTGATTTCAGCTGACAGCAGCAACGAGGCCTCAGTGTTCCTCGCTAGTCTGTTTAGCAGCACACAGCACTGCTGTGTGTTGGCAGGCAACCTGGTATTCCTAGCAAAGGTTGTCTTTAAAGTGTAAAATTCTGGTTTATATACACCTTGCTCTACAAAAACATGGATCTGATGTTTTACCTTGTGGGGGAAAAAAGCCTCAAAGGGTCCAGCAGACTGCTTTGGGTTAACTAAGTTGATTTGTTCGATCTCTCTCTCTCTCTCTCTCTCTCTCTCTCGCTCTCTCTCTCTTTCTCTGAGTGAATACTGGGAGCAGAGTGTGTGGTGAGTGTGCGGTTCATTTCTCTTTCTACTTTTCTAATTGTTTTCATTTGGCTTATATTCTTATCGTTAGGTTCACTGGTGTATTTTGGGTTAGTTTTGGCCCCGGCTGTCAGCTCCTCGGTGGGGGAGAAGAGGAGCTAGCAGTGGCACAGAGCTTCTTTAACGGTCTACCTAGGATCAGTGAGGACTGTACAGCAAAATTTGAGGCAGAGTTGTCCATGGCTAGATCGCAGGCTGCTCTGCAAAGGCACCGGGTATCGACGGTCTACCGGTGGACTTCTACAAGTCTTTCTGGCCAGTGATCGGTGAAGACCTGTTGGCTGTTCTGAGGGACAGCCTCATGGAGGGTCGGTTGTCGCTGAGCTGCAGGAGGGCAGTCCTCACTCTGCTGCCCACGAAAGGAGACCTGCAGGAGCTGAAGAACTGGAGGCCTGTGCACTGCTGCAGACTATAAGCTCCTCTCTAAGGTGTTGGCTACCCTGCTGAGAGAAGTGATGCAGGTTATCCACGTCGACCAGACTTACTGTGATACCAGACAGGTTGATCACTGGCAATGTTAGTCTAATTCAGGATATTTTGGACGTCTCTAGTTCATTGGGACTTGAAACTGGTTTTATTTCCATAGATCGGGAAAAGGCTTTTGACCGTGTTGAACACCAGTACTTGTATTTGGTTTCAGCCCTGGTCTTATAGCTAAGATCCAGGTTCTGTACAGTGACATTGAGAGTTTACTTAAAATTAACGGTGGCTTGAGTGCCCCTTTTAAAGTCCAAAGGGGAATCAGGCAGGGTTGCTCTATGTTGGGAATACTCTCTGGCCATAGAGCCCCTGCTGCACAAACTGAGGGCAGAGCTGTCTGGAGTTCAGTTTCCTGGCTGTAACTGTCTGCTTATGAAGATGACCTAATCGTTTTAGTGAGTCAACAAAGGTACATAGATATTTTAGTGGACAACGTTAACAAATTTGGTTTGTTCTCATCAGCAAAGGTTAACTGGGGGAAAAGTTAGGCCTTGGCGATTGGAGAGGGGTTAGTTAGGAAGTTCAGCTTACCAGGGAGATTGACCTGGAAAAGACGGGGGCTTAAGCACTTAGGAGTGTTTGTAGGGGATGAGACTTTTGTACTCAAAAACTGGGAAAATACTTTGGAGTAAAGTCGTCTGAGGAAATGAAAGTGGATAGAGGGCGCATGTAAGTTATTAACAATCTAGTTTCTTCCACTTTGTGACACCGCCTGGCATGTGTCGATCCACCAACCAACCTCCTTGCAAAGGTTCAGACTGTGCTGATTGACTTCTTTTGGGATAAGATGCACTGGATCCCTCAGAGCCTGCTGTATCTCCCCAAGGATCAAGGAGGCCAGGGAGTAATCCACCTGGCCATCAGGGTGCTGCTTTCCGGCTCCAGTTCATCCAAAGACTGCTTCATAGACCTAAAGACCCGGTTTGGAGACCTTTAGCCTGTGCCATACTGAATCGTCTTGGTGGCCTGGGGCTGAACAGTTTTTAGTGGATTTTTAAATCTCAGTTTCAATGGATTACCTGTTCAGAGTGTGGGTCTACTAGCTTTTAAAGGACCCAGTAGTACAGTAGATTGTTTGATCTGTCGGGCTGGACCCTCAGTCCAGAAGCAGTTCTGCATGGTGGGGGTGACCACACTGGAACGAGTGGTGGAGCTGGCTGGATGGTGCCGCCACACTGGCTTCTCACCTGGGTTTTAGATCTGCTCGTTTTATTTGTCAGTGTCTCAACAGTTGGAAGCATCAGCTCACGGATGAAGAACAGGCTTCACTCATTGACGACCCCTTTCCAATTTTAAGATTGATTCTTGAGTTTGGAGATTGTACAGGTCCTCTTTTAAAAATACCAGACTCTTCCAACCTAGAATTGCACAAGTTGGAAGGTAAATTGTAGGTGTTGTGTGTAAAAGTGTTAAACAAAACCAAACTCAGTGGTCGGTCTGACACCCCCTGGTCTGACACCCCCTGGAGAGCTCATTTATGTTTGAGTGATGATGTGAGTCCAGTGTGGAGGGCACTCTATAAACCACTGTTAATAAAAAAGAGCTGGTGATCTGCAGTGGAGGGTCCTGCACGGTACTGTGGCTGTTTATGCCTTCATCTCAGTTGTAAACCTGATATCTGTCCTTACTGTCCACACAGAGAAACTGCCTTCCACTGTTTCTTAGATTGTTTTAGACTCAAACTCTTGTTTCTGGTGCTAGAGAAGCTGTTTGATGCATTTTCAATAAAGTGAATTATTGGTTGGTATTATAAGTCAAATACCAACTGGTGAATTTCATTGTAGGACAGGCAAAAATGGTTATATATATTAGCTAGAGAAACAGAGTCGAGGTTTTGTTTGTCAGGATGGTAAAGGCCAGGTTGAAAGTTTTTCAGGGTCATGAATGATCTGGATAAGTTCACCAGTATCTGGCGCTCCCTCAGAGAGGAGGAACCTCTCTCTGGGCCTGAGTTGGCTTGAAGGATCCCTCTAGTGATTTTCGTTCTCTTGTTTCTTGTTTATTTATTAATTTATTAATTTTCATTACTATTTGTGTTCTGTTTTTTTTTTATGATGGCTGACCTTAAGATACCTTGTCTGATGAAGTTATCTTTTGTAAACTGAAAACCTGATTCAAACAAAGTATTGAACCTGTCTCTCTCTCTCTCTCTCTGTTCACTTGTTGCTGTCCCTCTCCTGGACTGGCTGGCATGTGTTTGGAATAGAAATGTGCCAGGCCTTTTGTCTCGCTGGTCCCAAGTAACAGCGCTGCCCTCAGACGGGAGAAAAGGAGTTCAGGGATAGGAGGTCTGTCTCCTCAGAGTAGGAGGAGAGACACACAGCTGCTTAAAGAGGGGGAGAAGAAGAGAGGGGAGACACAAGACCCCTGGGATGCACAAGGTATTTAAACTTCATTAGTAATGGTTGTCTCCTATCTGTGCTTTATTAATCTGAATCAATCTTCGGCTAGCAGGATGTTTGTATTTCCAAATATCTGTGCCTCCTTTAATGTACACTGGAAAAATGGTAAATTCTTTACAAACAACAGAATAGGGGGCCAACATCAGTTAATAATAGATGTTTTGAGGTGGTTGAGACCTTTAACTATACAGAAAGATGTTATTATTATTATTATTATTGAAGAAACCTTTTTTGCGAAGCTTTATGTTTAAGGGCATGAAAATTATTAAATTTATATATTATAAAAATACTTTATATATTATATTATAAATATACATTTTCAATTCAATTTTCAGCAGTAACTTTCTTTCTGGCACAATTTATACATATGTAATGAACCAACCCAATAAGGGCTCTGTGAGAGGCCACACAGGAATAGAGTAAAAGCAGATATTTCTTTATTGGGATAAATTATTAAAATCCATAAGTTAGGGGGTTAACCCGGAGGATCACAGAGTCCAACTATAGGTCCAAGGTTCAAAGGTTTACAGTTATAGTGGTAAATGTGCGGTGGTATGCTTTGAGCCACTATGCTAAAGTTGAAAGGAGAGGGGGCTAAAACTGGGAGATATACAAGAAACATTACTACAAGAAATAAAAGTAAATTTAACAATAAAATAAATATATAGACAATAAGTCAAGGTTTCAAAATGGGCTCCCAAATTAAGCTGATGACATTGGTGGTCGAAGTGTCAAGGCTTCTCAGAGCTCCTGCAGTATAGACTGGATAGCCTGCTTAACATTAGAGCGCTACAAACAGTAAAGACAAGCCAGACTTTCCCCATCATCAAAACTATCATTTAGTTTTAATAAAAACATTAAACCATTTTCTTTGCCTCGTTCTATGTATTCTACTGTATTTGCGCAGCTATCTCTCTCATTCAGTTTCTTTTAATTGGTAAAACAATGCCCCTCTGAATTGCAACGTGTGGTAAATGTCAATGTGCCTGATGAAAACTAAGACCAAGCACCAAATCTGGGGTGACAGGGCCTTCTCCATCACTGCCCCCTCCCTCTGGAACTCTCTCCCCAAACACATGACACGTGACTGCACCTCACTCCCTCCTTCAAATCATCCCTCAAAACTCACATTTTACAACTGCTTTTAATATCTGAAATTTTGCATCTTGCTTTTAAATTGCAGGTTTTTTTTCATTTTGCCTGCTTTTGTTTGTTTTCTTTTTCTCTCTAGTTGTTTTCTTTCTCTCTATATTTCTCTCTATTGTAATATTGGTTGTGTTTTTATTCTTTGTGATTTTAATGTTAAGCATCTCTGGGTACTTAGAAAAGCGCTATATACAATAAATGTATTATTATTATTATTATTATTATTATTATTATTATTAATAATATTATTATTAGTATTATTATAGTCGTATTATTATTAGTATTATTATTATCTTCTTCTTCTCTCCAGAGGACAAATGAGTTCAGATTTGTCATTAGAAACCAGTTTTCTGATATCGTGGATTCGGTCAACAGCTCCTGACATTTACTGAACTGAGAGGATTGTAATTCACAGGTACTCTAACTTTACTGTTTTCACTCACTGATCAGCCATACAGTCCGTAGGGGAAAATGGTGTCAATGCTCTTCTGTCTGAACCTGAACTGATAGAGGACAGCCTTTACAGCAGGACTTTGGATTGTTGGAAATGTTTCAATAACAATTTCCGGATTTTTTGGATGTGCCAATCGATGATGTAATGGTAAATAAAAAGGGGGGTAAACTATTGGGCTACCTCTGGCTGATGATCACCAGAAAGGCAAACAACCACCAATATAAGCAAAAATGAATCCTACTACCACTATGATGGTATACTATGAATTTAACTCATAAAGATTTATATCAGCCAAAAAAAGGTGGGTCACATCAATTCAGCAAATAAAGACGGGGGTACACTCTATTCTACAAATAAAGAGCCGGGTACATTGAGTACGGTGAGTTTACTCTCACATCAAAGGGTTGTAGACCTCCAGCAGAAACCTGCCAGACTGCACTCCAATCAATATATGTTCTCCACATGTTGACTTTAGCTTTCCTATGTTCTCTGTACTTTCTATGCCTGCTTTTGTCACAGTGAGGCCAGATAGACATACAGACGGAGGAACAGTCAATGTAAGATGGGAGACCCAGAGGAGGAAAGAGAAAAGCTGACCAGCCAGCAGGCTCTGTGTGTCCCTGACCAGACGACCAAACGCCCCGGCATCGCCACTCTCAAGGTACTGAAGTTAAAGCTGCACTAGGCAAGAATTGTATGTCAAAATACAGCCAACCTAGCATCAGAAATCACAAACTGAGACACCATAGATTATCCTAAATTAAATTCTGGCACTAGGTATGGACACGTCTCTGTCCACAGAAAGTGAGGGATTGAAACTTAAGCTATCTTCCGTCCAGAGAAAGCTGCACTCACCAACGTTAGATCTTTTTCTCTCGTCCCTTTGCTACAAAGCAATCACAGACCGGCCGGGTTGGAAAACACGGGGGGCGCTGCGTGCGGTTTACTGATGTCACATTATAGGATTTCTGGGTCAACCAAATTCAAACAGTTAAAATTCGACAGTATGTACAAAGTTAATGGGGAATTTTCTGTTTCATCCCAGACTTTACTGTGATTGATTCTCAGAAAAAGATTTTCAGTGTGTTCCCTAGTTCAGTATTTGATTGTAATTCTTGTTTTGATTTGGATTCCCAAGAAGGAATTCAACTAACTAACTAACTAACTAACTAACTAACTAACTATTAACTACTACTACAATACTATGAATCGGCTTTGTTTTCAGTGAAACACATCAATGAGTGAAGGGAAAGTTTAGCCCCATCTACCGACTGATCACGTTGTCCAGAACAGGTCTTCAAACTACTCACATAAAGTTACAGAGATGAATTGAAGGGTTTCATTCCCAAACTATACATCCATTTAGGGGAAAACATGTCATTTGTTGCTTATTGTTTAAGATACAGATGGTTATATCCTCTTGAATGGCGCTAAAGATAGCTTAGAACTTTTATTATCTATCCAGTGTTCATTTTATCAGTAGATTTCACACCTTTTAAATGGTGGATAACCCTTCAATTGTACAAGCCTACTAATCGGCTAACGTGTGCATCTGAAGCATTCACTTTTTTTGATGCCTGTGTGCTTATCTTTCCCCTCAGTGGTTTATAGTGGCGCTGTCGTTCGCCTATTTCTCCAAGGCCCTGGCAGGGACCTACATGAAGAGCTCCATCACTCAGATTGAGAGACGCTTCGACCTCTCTAGCTCACTCATTGGACTCATCGACGGTGGCTTTGAAATGGGTACCATCTATCTGTTGATTTTGTGCCATTGAGTGTGCACTGTGTCGCTAAAACCCTCTAGATGGGGTCTCATGCTTTTGTTTTGTCTTTCTTGGTGGTAGGCAATTTATTGTTCCTAGCTGTGGTCAGCCATTTTGGGGCCAAGATGCACCGACCCAGGTTCATTGCTGTGGGCTGTTTCATCATGGCTGTGGGGACCTTTCTCACCGGCCTGCCACACTTCTTCATGGGACGGTAAACGAATGAGCAAACACCACCTGGCTAGAGATAGATCAAGACATTCTGAAAAACAACACACGAAAAAAACAAACTTCAAAGTATTCCCTGAGATGTCTGGATCAATTTTCACAGCTACAAGTATGACACGGTCATCCAGGGTTCCCAGAATGAGAGTGTGAGTATCGCTGCCTGTGTGGATCCTCTGAAGCAACCCGACATACTGGAAATCCAGATGAAGCCTTCTGTAGAAGACAGCACAGGTAGGACTAAGGACTCTCAAACACTCACACACACAAGTTGCACTAGACAAGAAGAAGCTTGCGTTTTACCGACGTCACATTACATGTTTTTCTACATTTTGAAGTCAAAAGGTTGCCAACATGCTGAATTACCTAGTGCAGCTTTCAAGGGTTGAGAGTGAATAGGGTTCATTCTGAGTACCAGACGTCATGACTCTGTCTTTCACGTGAGCATTGCTTAAACCAGTTTAGAGGGAAAAGTGTTGCCAGTAGAGCATCAGATTGTATTCATATACCTCATATTGGAGGTACCAGTCTGTGGCCCAGAGTTTAATTCCTCTTTCTCAATGGCATCAAGAGGTGAGGTATGCTGAGTTGGGTGTTGTTGAAGTCAGCTGCGTGGTATTAAAAGGCACCAAAGACTTCTTTTGGATGTACGATTATTACTGTATTAGTATCTGTGGATGATACACTAAACACACACACAGGAGGAGCTGCCATCCCATCGAGAAGACTTCCATTTTTATCAGTTCCCGATGGAGGTTTCTACGATTTTTACTGTTGCACGAGTTTGTTGGCAAATGCGTGTTTGTGTCTGTGTGTCCTCGAGTTGCCTGTGTGAAGGACTCCAGTTCCCACATGTGGATCTATGTGTTCCTGGGGAATGCTCTGCGGGGGATCGGAGAAACCCCAATGACACCACTGGGCATCTCCTACATCGACGACTTTGCTCAGGCTGAAAACTCTCCCTTCTATATCGGTAAGATACAGCGAAGCGTCACTACTTCAGTGTGAATAGAGATGTTTGGCTGATGTTTAGAATGAATGCTTTTATCGTAATAAATGAAAACTGGGTTCGAAACACAGATAGATAAGAGAAGGGGATGAGGGAATAGTAGGGGAAGCACTGATGTGTGCTGTGTGAAAATATACTACATCATACAACATTTGCTTTGTGATTGACAGCTTGTCTACAGACCATCACTCTCCTTGGCCCCATGTTTGGTTTCCTTCTGGGGTCTTATTGTGCCAAACTATATGTTGATGTTGGATTTGTTGACCTGGGTAAGTACATTTGTTGTGGGTTGGGTTGGTACCTGTGTGTCATGTATGAAGGGATGTGTCAGTCCATCATGAGCCTGATTGGTTGGTCATTGATGTGCTCTTTTCTTTCTTTTCAATTCTATAGTGTTTTACTCTATTTTGTCTTGTTTTTGCACATTATCTTATGTTGCATCTTGACTTGCTCTGTTTGGCCCAAATTAAATTCTGATGTCAGGTACGGACACAGGAAGTGAAGAAATGAAATTTAAAAGCAAATAAAAACTGTCTCCCGAACAGCAGCGAGTGAGCGCTTTATCTAGAGAAAGCTGGACTCACCGACGTTAGATCTTTTGCTTCTCTTGTCCCTTCGGTCTCCTTTGGTGCAAACTGGCCTGGCTGGTAAACATGAGCAAATTTATCGACGTCACGTTACATGACTTGTTGCCATTTGGGGCAAAGTTGCCTAGTGCAGTTTAAATGCAAGTGAATCGACCCTGTTGAACCCTCCTGTGTACCAGCAGCCTTTGTACCTCTGCAGACGCTCTTCCTAGGTCCAACAATGAAATGCCTGTGTGCTTTTCCACCCAGAGAGTGTGACCATCACTCCTAACGATGCCCGCTGGGTGGGGGCCTGGTGGATGGGCTTCCTGGTGTCCTCGGCCCTCCTGCTTCTTGCGGGAATTCCCTTCTGGTTTCTGCCCCGCACACTGTCCAAGCAGGGGAGAGAGGAGGGCAAGTCGCCCCCCAACCACGAGACCTTGGACGGGACAGGGACAGAGGATGCCCCCATTAACAACCACAACATCAAACTGGCTGATGCCGCTAAAGGTAGCCACCATCCTCTCCTTCTCACCTTGACATTGGAGATTTTCATGACAGAAAACTGAAACGTGAAAATGATTTCTCGTACTTGTGTATTCAAGAGAAAAATGATGTAAGATACTGTAGGGTTGTTTCAATTATTTGTGTGTGTGTCGGTCATGATTCAGCTTGAACTGAATTCAACTGTCATTCGCTCTGAAACTACAACAAATAGGAATTACATTTGAAATTCCCACAGGAAACAATGTGATTTGATCTGAACTTGAGGAGGTAAAACCCAAAACATTTCATGTGTTTTCAAAGTTTTCAAGATGAAGATGTAATTTGCTAGTAGGTTAAATTAGAGTTTCAGTTTTGATCCCTTCAGTTCAAAAAGTCCAATTCCACTTCAATTCAATTAGTAAATTAACAAATCCTGAATTGAGCCCAGTCCCTTGCTGCTTGTGTACATCTGGTCACTATTCGGGGTATTTCTGGTACTCTGGTTCCTACTATTAATTGATTTTTACTGAATGTCCTTGTATAGGGTTTCTTCCCTCTCTGAAGCGCCTGCTGGGAACCCCTGCCTACTTCCTGCTCCTTTGTGGTAGCATCCTGAAGTTCAACTCCTTCATCGGCCTGTTTACCTTCAAAGCCAAGTTCATGGAACAGCAGTTTGGACAGTCGGCATCCAGAGCCAACTTCCTCATAGGTAAACAAATCTCTTTAATTCAATCGCTTCCTCTGCGTTTTATGTTACGCAGTATATCGACAATAGGCCGGCAGCACCTACTACTATGTTTTGCTTTACCACTTTGTTTAGACATACTGCAGGCAGTTGGTTAGGGTCCAACCAGAGGTGTATGGAGTAGGAAGTGGCAGAAAGAAAGAAAAGGACAGAAGAGAAAGACGAGAGGAAGGAGAAAGGAAGGGACCCCTAAGGATTTCTCAATGGGTTCAAACTGCAGGATCCTAACCTTGTCCACTCTCAATAGCCGGCCTGCCAGCTTTGATGTCAATTCCTGAGCTCTCTAACACTGTCAGCCTCAACTGACCTCTAATGTCCTTGAAGTGTTTGTATCCTAATTTCATGGACACATTAGATGCTGCAGGGATCAAACCTGTGACTTTG
The DNA here is from genome assembly GCA_900660455.1 of Gephyroberyx darwinii. Taxonomy (NCBI): domain Eukaryota; kingdom Metazoa; phylum Chordata; class Actinopteri; order Trachichthyiformes; family Trachichthyidae; genus Gephyroberyx; species Gephyroberyx darwinii. The sequence continues at coordinate 6,522 of CABFOQ010000510.1, read as the reverse complement.
TCTCTGGCCGTCGGGCCACCCTGTGTCCTAACCTCTTCCAGGTGTGCTGAACCTGCCGGTGGTGTCGGTGGGGATCTTCCTGGGAGGGCTGCTGATGAAGAGGTATAAGCTGGGCGTGGTGTCAAGCGCCCAGCTCTCCTTCGCCACCTCCTTCCTGGCGTCCCTCCTCACCTTGCTGCAGTTCGGCACCAAGTGCGACAACGTCCCCGTGGCTGGGCTCACCGTCTCATACAACGGGTCGGTGCTAAGACCACGACGGGTGATAAAGACGACCGATGTGGAATTTATTCGACCATCTAAAATTTGACATCGTCAAAATACGCTTGAAATGTTTAGTTTATTTTTATTGTCCACAAGGGAAATTCACAATAAAAATACAATGACAGCACCAATACAATACAAATACAAACATGTTTATCCCAGTACAATTAGAAAAGTATGAAGGATGTGCAAAGAAATGTTTGTGCAAAATGTGCAAAAGTGCATCATTTTTATGTAGCGTGCAAACTAAGCATATTTGTTGCACATCTGATAAAGTTTAGAGAGAGCAAGACAGTTTAGCTGTGTCTATCAAAAGTCACACAATACATTTCAGTGAAAGAGTAAAACTTTCAGACACACAACCCTCAGCCCTTGCCCACCATTTGTGTCACCAGGCTGCTGGTGTGTAAATGCAATGGATGAGTGGATGATTAAGCCGATCTCATGTTTTCCCGGCAGGACCGCTAGTGTACCGTACAGCGGCGGCATGCTCTTCTCAGAGTGTAACAGAGATTGCTCCTGTTCGCCGGAGGAGTGGGACCCCGTGTGTTCGGAGAACGGCATCACCTACATCTCTCCGTGTATGGCTGGCTGCCTCGGCTCCACGGGACACGGCAAGAACACAGTAGGGCCACACACGAGAACACACACACATGAACACACTCACAAACACGGGCAACGCGGTGCACTGCATACACACACGCACACAGTGTTGATGTTAAAGCTGTTCGCGTCTCATGTAAACAGTTACCTCTTGTTGCCACTTGGTGCCGCCAACGTGTGAGATTGGCTAGCGCAGCTTTAAATTCCCGCCAAATTTCTAAACCTCTAAGAAAGCATTTTAAAAAGTAATGTAAGATTATTTCCACCAATCACAGTCCCAGTCAAAACAAGGTCTGGAGGTCAATGGAGGTCAGTGGGCTTTAAAGGAAAAATCCATCCTAAAATACTTTAAAACAGTTGCATCCTGGGTATATTTGGTGGTTTGGTGGTGTATTTTTCTTATTCCCATGGATTATTGGCCAAACGTTAAAAGTTTGGGTTCTGGGAAATGTAGGAAACCACAAACTGAAGTAGATGAGGCAGGGTGAGGGGAAGTGGATACAACACTTCATCACAAAATAACTCCTGGTGAGCATTAAACATCAGATTGATGGTATCGAGCAGTGTAAGAGTATCCAAGACTGCTTGTCTGTGAAGCTTTAGTGAACATCTTTGGTGTTTTTTGGTCATTGTTTTGTCATTTTCTCTCTACCAGGTCTTCCACAACTGCAGCTGTGTGTCCTCCTCCTTCCCAGCAGGGGGCAATACATCAGTGTGGCTGGGCCAGTGCCCTCGTGCCAAGGAGTGCGGTCGCAGCTTCACCTTCTTCATGGCTGTATCTGTCCTCAGCTCCTTTATCAACTCCCTGGGTGGCATACCTGGCTACATGGTGATCATACGGTCCGTACATCCATGCTTGGCACCGAGGAAATGACTCATTTTTCAGAAAAGAGCCTTCAAAGTGAAGAGTGTCAGACAGATAATATTAGTAGTGATGTAGTACAAAGGGGGTAAATCAGAGTTGTTGCCTACAGACTTGTGCAATGGATGATGGGAGAGGTTTTTGTTGCTGAATTTCAGATTTCAGATCAGTAAATCTACAACACAAATGCAACAGTATACATGACACTATATAACATTATTTTCTAGCATCAATCTTCTTCTGTCTTTTGAAATGGAGCGAGAGAAAGGTTGGAAATACTATTATGTCCTTCTATGTGATCGGAGGTCCAGTGAGGTCTAGAAGATTAACTCAACTTTAAATCCAAAATGTGATATCTACATTTACAAAATGACAAAAAACCAAAATGGTACTTTTTAAAGGATAACGGGTAACTCCTGAAGTCCTTCTACTATATTCTACAGATATTGAAGGATGAACTAATGTGGTGTCATCTTGTATTTATAGATGCATCTCACCAGAGCTCAAATCCCTCGCACTGGGTATCCAAGCCTTGGTAATTAGGACCCTTGGTAAGCCGCATCACTTTCACTTGCATTTACAGTAGAAGGTTTTTTTTCTGGCTCCATCTTTGAATTGTTTTGGTTTCGCTTTTCACTGTCAGTGCTGTCAGTGTTTTCAGTGTCTGCTAGCATAAACAATATTTGACTAAAAACAAAAGTAATGCCAAATCTGAGAGATATATGTGGGGACGCGACGTTTCTATCCTTTCTGAGGTTGTAACTGTACATACACGCCTGTCTGTCTGTAGGGGGAATTCCAGCACCGGTCTACTTTGGAGCCCTGATCGATTTGACGTGCCTGAAATGGGCGGTCAAGACGTGTGGGGGCAGGGGCGCCTGCCGCATGTACGACACTGACATGTACAGGTAAGCAGCGGACACGTCTGGTGTTCTGCTAAGGTGGCCGTGTTTCTCTGAAGGTATTGATAGTATTGATGAGGTGCATTGACTTGGGAAGACCAGCAGAGTCCACCGGTGACACCTGAGGCTCTTGCCAAGTATACGGCAACCTGGAATTTGCGTTTGCCGCCTGGTTGTTTCTCCTGCACCCAAGACACCGCTACAACTATATAACTAAGATCTTCTGTCCGTCTACCTTCTCTGCAGATACATCTTCCTGGGTCTAATGTTTGCTCTCAGTGGCTCCTCCTACTTCTTCACCATCGCCGTCATCATCCTCCTCAGGCGACAGTTCAGGAAGCCAGAGGCGGCGAAAGAGGCGCAGCTACCAGACGCCCAGCAAGAAATCGAACTGCAGGCCCCCTCAGAACCCACAGAGGACCAGCCTAACACAGCAGAACCCGCTCAGGTAGAGGAGATTCACACGCCAGAGCAGCTCGATGACACGGGGGAGGAGCAACAGTCTACATCGCAAGCAGAGACTTCCAACGAGCTCACTTCGGTTCTGAGTGAGGGAATGGAGAGGGAGCAGGAAGGGCAGAAGTCAGAGAGGGAGGTGAAAGAGGGAGAAGATGGGGTGTGTTAGGTCAACGGGCAGGTGGAAGAGGAGGAGCTGGACCCTCCGACAGAGGACGGTTAGAGAAATGCCCGTCTCGCAGCAAAGAAACTGATGACCCAGAGACATATTGTGTTCAACAGCCTGGTCAAACAAGGCTAACCTGGACCATACTATAAATAATATAAATAAAATATAAACAATGTTATTCAAGTTTCAAATCATCAATCGATCTGGGATTGTTCTTGCCAAGAAAGGTTGCTCTGTCTGCTGGGCTATAGCCTCGCGTACACTAGTAGTCCCTGTAACTGAACTGTTACAGTACCTGGATTTACACAGGGACAAAAGATTTGATGCTTTTTCATTGTGTGTGTGTGTGTGTGTGTGTGTGTGTGTGCGTGTGTGCAATTGTTCACAGTATCTTGGTTATGCACTACACATTCATTCCATCCCATGTATTAATATAATTGATCATGCATTGCACTGCAGCCCTCCAAGGCCTCCTTGCCCCAAATGCATCGTCCTTGTTCTGAGACAATAAAGGAAGCCGTGACTGTTGAAGAACATTACCTGCTCTGATGAAAACAACGTGTCATTATTGTAAACAGATACCAGATCTAAACAACACAGTCTCAAATTCCACAACTGTCCTAAAACAACTTCTGTTAAGGTTAGTGTTTGGATTTTCTGTTGATGGAGTTTGAGTTCCTGTAGGTGGCGCTCTTTTCTGTGTCTGTTCAGCCACGGTGGCTATCGCTGCTCATGCTAACTACCCAGTTCTTCTTCTAAACAAACCGCTGTTGCTGTAAAACGCATCACTTCCTGGATTTTTTCCCCCCCCAGGAAAGACCTACCTGACATGGATGTTTAGAAACAGCAAATTAAAAAAAAGAAAGGAAAGCTTTCATGAAGTGGCTACAGTTTGGATCACTGCTGTGTTATATCAATTGGTGATAAAGAGTTGAAAAACTGACGGTTATTTATATGTATGGAATCACAAAACTACAAATAAAAAACGAAACAGCTCTACAAACCGGGAGTGAAAACACTCACCAGAGGCCTCACTGAAAGTACGGGCGGCTGAGTGTTTGAAAAGAGTGTCATTTGTTCCATTTAAGGTGGAGAGATATCAATGCTATATTTAGGCTAGAGAGGAAAGTGCATGTTTGAGCAGTATTTGTCAGACAAAACAAAACAAAACGCCAATTTATCTGAACAGGGAGTCATTTATTTCCGCGTTGTTAATGCACAAATGCCTGGAATTTGTTTTCCCAGTAAGTGTTGGTGATGTGTTGTGTGTGTGTGTGTGTGTGTGTGTGTTTGTGTGAAAGAGAGATACTGGTCACGCTGCATACATGTGTGAATCCTCCTTTTTTTTCACTAAAGCCTGTTATTCAGCCAAGCTGTGATTGCAGATTGGCCCTGCTGGCTGCCTCCCTCCCTTTGTGTGCACGTTTGTGTGTCCGTCAGTGAAGTACTACCCAGTATCACTACATTATGTGATAGTGGCAACATCCCAAACCTTTTTCATTCTTTAGCTAGTACAAATATGATGATATATATAGAGACGTTGCAGTTGCGTCCACTGAAAACACAATCAGCTGTTCACAGCCCAAGAGCTGAGGACCTCCAATATGGCCGCCAGATGTTGCGTCACTTGAAAGCCCTCTATAGTATAATTGCTGGTCTAAATGTAATCAGTAAGAGCAGAACTGGTGGATAGGCTATATAGTTGGTTGCTCTGTGAAAGCCTGAGACTCTACAATTTAAAAGCACACCTCGAAGTTTAGCTCTTATTTTTCTTCGGCTAGCTCGTTAGTTTGCTGCCGCTGGTCCCATTGGTTTCAATGAGGAATCCTAAAAGGGGCTATTTATGAATGGACGCTTTCCAGTGCAAACCCGACATTGAATGGAAGCATGAGTGAATGAGCAGAGCTTACAGCCCAAACTACAGCGGAGCACCGCCACAGTGTGAATGAAAGGGGAGCATGGTGCTGGTTCACATGCCTTACTGTGGATGAATGGAGGTAACATAAAACATGTCATGTGAAGATATCCCGCTACTTAGTTGTCGATGTACTCCAGAAGACAGGAGAGACTACAGTTACACAAAACATCACATGACAAATAGACTTCTCAAAGACCCACTCACATTCCTCTTCGTTTTCTCTCTCACCCTCTTCATCTTCCATTCCACCTCCTCCTCTCAAGATTAACCTCTCTAAGTATCTTCCTCCTCCTCCTCCCTTGGAAAAGCTCATCATGAACCAACAAGCAGGATGTTGGAAAAGTACATTTGACTTTTAGATGATTGGACTGGGATTTTACGTAAAAGTCGACAGTAGAAGTCAGCTTGGAAATACTGAATGTGTCAGCGGACAGAAAACACACAGTGCTGGTGAATTGTCAACTACAAAAATGTCTTAAATAAAGTCACAACCTCCCGTCCAAAAATAGTGTGCACACATTAGCCAATCCATCCCAGAGAAAGCAGAGAAACGGAACTGGGATAGGTTTCTTGGAACGATCACAGGAAAGACTGCGAGGCGTTCACGGGGCTTTGGTGGATGTGGGCGTTACATGTCCATTAGGACTGCATCGCATCCCTGTTCGCTCAAGGTTGTGGTTAAAACCCAGCACTTAGCAGCAGCCTGTGGGAAGATCTCTGTGGATCAGGAAGTCATACATGGAGTTGTGTGGAGAAGCATCCCCTGCAGCTTCACAGCTAGTAGCAAGCTCTTTACTTTGTCTACCTGACAAATGTTGACATGTTGTTAAAGTAATCCTGTTGTGTTTTGGTGGCATCTTTGGTGGCTGAGCAGTGATTGCTGTGGTGTTTCTGCACCGCTCTCGAGTAGCAAAACAGACATTTATTTACAACTTGCACATGTGGTCATCCTCTCGTAACGTAAGAAGATATACCTTTTTACTAAAGCACAGCCGGTGCCGTTATTTCTCTGCCAATCCTCTCATCACATAAAGGCTAAGTTGAACAACAAGCCAAGTTCCCCAAAAGTTGGTGAAGTCCTTCGAGTGCCAGTTAAACCCTCTTCTATTCTAAATGTCACAAGACGAAGTGAGAAATGGCAGGGGATAACGCCCGGTGAGGATATTACTGCAGATGGTTTTGATTCCTAATCCTCTAATAAATTGCAGTGAGATTGAAACGTATTACTCTCACGTTTCCCTATCACTGCATTAATTAGTAGTTTGTCCATTGTTTGTGACTAGACCCATCAAATAATTATCAATTATTAATGTTAATTCATACTCACATTCATTATTAATGCCCGCCGAAC
>CABFOQ010000509.1:0-18314 GCA_900660455.1 Gephyroberyx darwinii | reverse complement strand
GAGCTGCAGGAGCTGCCGCCTGTTGCCCCAGAGCTCGGCTAAGGCGGTCGCGAAGCTGCTGTACGGCAACCTGGACGGAGAGGACGAGACGAGTGAGATTAGAAAGGTGGACGCTCTGATTGCAACGAGACCGGCAGCAAGAACCATACTGACAGGTTACTTAGTGATGCTACTGCACCATCATCACTGTTACATACTTGGTTGGTGTTGTCAGGCAAGTAGGTGATGGCAGTCGACAGGCTGCCCTGGGAGGCCAGCAGGTTGGCATACTGACTCATCTTCTCAGCCAGCAAGACTCCCATAACAGAGGGGCCGGAGCGCTGGGTCTGCTCCACTGCACGGCGCAACACCACCACCTTCTCCACCAGGTCCTAAGTGGTGCACAGACAGCCCATTAGCTTGACCCAAATGAAAACAAATACACAAAAAGGCAGTCAGGAGTCAGGGAGACTGGAGTGCATGGAGTAACACCCTCCCACATACACACACCTGGAGAGACAGCGAACAGTATCCGTCCTGTGCTCTGGTCCAGCAGGACACTAGTTTCTCCACGTTACCAGCACAGATGTAACACAGACAGGCCTGGGCTTGCAGCCGGCTGTCCTCTGCTGCCTCCAGCCTGCCGCCAAGGAGGTCTGACCCAAGCAAAGGATCACAGTTAAGAGAGCAGCCAATCACAGTTGAGAGACAAAGAGGGCGGACACGCACCTCCAAAACCAACTACTAGAAGTATGCTAACCACAGAGGGAGGAGAACTCCTCAGGCTGAGCGTAGGTCATGACAGCGGCCAGGGCCTCCTTCCAGCTCTGCAGGTCACACGTCTGCAGGATGTCGTGCCAGTCCTTCATCACCACTGCGCTGATCAGCTGTATGACAACGTATCACAGTTGCCATCACAAACTTTCTCATTACACCATTTCAGTTTTATCGCCATTTTAGAACAATTCCTACAACCCTGCAGTGTTTCTACTACTTCCTACACAATCCATAACCAAACGTGTAGATGCGTTACCTTGGTGATCTTGCCGTGCGTTTTCCTGAAATACTTCTTCTGGGTTTTCTCCAGGAGTTCAGCCCCCCCGGCGATGGCCAGGATAATGCTATCTGCCATGCGGTTGTCATGGAGACAGAGATCCACAGCTCCCTCAAAGTCTCCAGTCAGCAGAGCCTGGGTGATCAGCCCATCCACATCTGGCAGGAAAACAGACAAAGTGTGAATAAATAAAATAAATAAATGAACTAAGAAACTATACAGAGAAAAAATACCCACAAAGCTCAGTTGCATTTGGTTCTCAGCCATGTCCCATCATGAACCAAGACCCACCATGGCGGGTCATGGTTGAGAACCAGTGGCCTTTGGGCCTATGGGAGTAACTACTTAATGTCTACATCACACTAGACCATCTTAATTCCATGACACATCGAAAAAGTTGCTACCTTTGCTGATGCTGAGACTGACCCCTCCTTTGACGGGGGCCTCAGCTGGTGCCTCAACTGGGGCCTCAACTGGGGCCTCAACTGGGGCCTCAACTGGGGCCTCAACTGGGGCTGGGGTCTCTTCGGGAGGACTGGGCTCCTCCTCCACTGGCATCTCCTGAAACACCAGAGTGATACTTCACTTGAGAGATGGCAGACAGACAGACTACAGCAGGAAAAAAATGAAGGTTTTGATGGACACATTTAAACAGCAACTATTACCACAAAATGCCTGTTAACAACCTAATTGTTATCATGCTTAATGTGTACACAAAAGGTCTACCCCAGAGAGGGTAGTTGAAAAAAAGCAGAGGAATTACGAGGCTTGTTAAGCTTAGCAGCACCAGATGCAACATAATATTAGAGTTTAACAGTAATTTTGGGAGCAATTAAACTGGGTCAGTATTATGATATAACCTATCATAGTACAATAAGGATTAACTCTCTAGGGGTGGGGGGCAGACGGGGGACGGAGGAGTACCTCCTCCAAGGGGATGTCCTCCTCCTTCGGGAGGACCTGGTCAGCATCTGGTTCTGGTTCCCCCGGAGGACTATCCCCTGAGCTCATGTCTACGGGGTCTTCAGCCTCTGGATCCACTGCTACCGGGTCTTCAGCCTCTGGATCCACTGCTGCCAGGTCTTCAGCCTCTGGATCCACTGCTGCCGGGTCTTCAGCCTCTGGATCCACTGCTGCTGGGTCTTCGGTCTCTGAATCGGGGGTGGCTTCCAGGTCCAGTTTGCTCGCTGGCTGGAGGTTTGCTGCAGCGATCATGTCAAATGCTGCCTCAGGAGTGTCAGCAAGGGGAAAGAGACTGGGATCTGGTAAGGTCTGCGGGTTGGCGGGAGCAGTCAGATCCACCTCTGCCACTGGCTGAAGATTGACAGACGGTACTGGGTCAAAATCGGGCACATCTGCAAGCGCAGACTCGGGGAACTGGATGAGGAGGGTGTGCAACAAACAGGTTGGAATTAGATACAGGCTCTAGTTGATTTGCTCAAAGTGGTCCAGTTTGTCCAGATTTACAGAAGGCTGGAGATCAACCCCAGCTCATGATCAGCTCTTGGGCCCACAGTAAGCTCGGAGTCAAGGATCGGATCAGAGGGATCTAGCTTATCAACAGGCCCAGACACAGCAGGACTGAGATAAAAGTCAGTGGGAACGCGAGTCTGAATGGGTTTCACACATTCACACGTGTATCAGTCCACAGAGACAGGTGGTATGTGACAAGGCTTCTCATGCATGCACGATTTAGTAATACTGTACTGTTATGTAATAATACAGCGACGCCCTGCAGATTAAAGACATAAGAAGGGAAGCTGCACATAGAATTCGAAGAAGTCGTTTTTCAGCTTTTCAGATTGTGGAATGAAAAAGCCTGTTCAAATCATTTTCCCAGTAGTTTCAAAAGGAGAAGTAGTAGTAGATGTAGTATTGAAACCAAGCATAACCTTTATGAATACTCCTATCACTTAACAGAACATAAGACGGGAACATGAGGCATGAGCATGGAAGGAAGGAGGAGGAATTATAAAAGCATATATCTGTTAACATTTAGCACAAAGTCTAGTTTTCAAAAGGCTCCATTTTTGTCATCGCCATTAAATAATAATAGTTAAATACCACATTTCTTAAAAGTTTTAGGTTGTGTAATAAAAACAAGATCCAAAAATAGCTATAATAAAGTCAAGAAAAAAAAGCTGTGGACATTAATGAAGGCATCACACATGCCTTCATTAATGTCCACAGCTTTTTAAAGCCAACTTCATATGAGACAACTTGGAAACAAATATTAAAATACAGATCGCCAAACATACTTTCTACGGTTGTTATTTTTGTTACATGCTCAAGACTGCGTTCACACCTGCCTTGTTTGGTGCAGCTCATTTGAACCCCGAGTGTTCAGCCCCTTAGTTCAAATGATTTGGGGAAGTGAGAATGCCCTAATTAAACCAGGTTGTGTACTGTACATTTCAGTCAGACAACAGGCAGGAAGATAGCTAGGAGATCATGTATAATAAAAATAAACTGCAAACTCCTCTGACCGAAATGTTTTCTTCTTCTTCTGTTGCAGCCCCGATTTGTGATTTAGTCCAATAAGACAGGTGTATATTTTACATAAAAATCGTACCTACTACAGCTGTAAAGAAACGTACTAGCTGATTTTATTACTTTTTTATGACTTTCATTAGGCACATTAGACAACTAACAACAGGAACAATAACTGCCCAGTGAAAAACCACAACAGAGCTGAAATTCACTGTAAGTGAGTAGATGATTTATCACCCCCAGCTGGGAACCCCCTTACCTCTGCAGGGTCAGTAGCCTTCTCCTCTAGTGCTGCTGAAATCTGCAAATGAAAAGAAAACACATTTACCACATGGTGTACTGAATGCCATTAGAAGAAAAAAACAGAATAGATTTTGTTCAAATATCCATATGAAGCATACAGTAGTCTAGAATATAAATCTCACCTTTAATGCTAGTTCCTCCTTCTTGTACCCTAGGAGCTCCAGGAACTTGCCACGGACATCAGTATCAAAGTTGACCTGAAAACACAAAAAAAAAAATCACACAAAAGAATTTTGGGTGCCACCATATAGAAACTTTATCTGATTATATTTTCTCATTGTGTTATTTTCTTTGTTGTGGTTGTATGTGTATTTAATACCTTGAGGAAAGACCAAACAGTTTTTTCAAACTCGTTTTCAGCTGCATCGATCTTGGCCTGGCAGAAATCTACGAAGCTGCCTGCGCTCAGTGTTGCCTGCAGCTGATCTGAGCGCTTCAAGAAGGTTGTTTCTGTGACAACCTGGCTGACGTGTACAATGTGTGTTGTTGGCTGCTGGGGCTGCAGGGGGTTGGGCTTTGTGTTCTCCAAAGATACCAGCTTCCCACCAAACTAAGAGAAAAAAAAGCCAAAGTAATGGGGGTGCTTTAGATGTTAAAACACAGAAACTCAATCATCTATGGTAACACAAAGTAAAGAAATAGGCCTCACAGCAAACGAGGCCCCTACAGGTCTGCAGATCCACTTGGGTGGCTTCTTCAGGGGGTTGATTGTCGCTGGAGGGGCAGTGGTCTGGGGCAACTGCAGAGGAGGCAACGTTTGCCCTGTCCCGAAAGGATCCATGTTCCCAAATGAGTTGCTGATCTGCAACAGACACCCAGAGCCCCGTCAGTCGGGCCAACAGCTTTGATGATATAAAGATGCCACAAAACTACATTTTAAGCTCCGTTCATGCTGTATGGTTCTGATAACAGGAAATATGGCCAGACGTTAGGTGAGTTCAATAGTAGAAAAAATGTTGTTATCTTCAGCAAAGCCAAAGTAACATAACCGGTATCTTGAACTTGCTAAGAGACGTTATCATAATGCTATGCCCTCAAGTGCAGGTTGCATAGTCTTCTTTACACAGAGCATTTACAGCAATGGAAAGAAACGTTCTTATTTTGAGTGCAAATTTCCCTTAGACAACTTCTGAAATCTAAAAAAAAATAATTTAGATTATTACACAATAAGATTTACCCCTTACTTACACGTCCGCACCTTTATAATAGTAAACACACGTTCTTGTCATGTGATCTTTTGCTGCAGAGGACTCTCTTACCTGGTCAGCATGCCTCTGGCTCTGGGCCTGGTTGCTGCCCCCCATGATGGAATAGATGTCGATGTGTCCGTCAAAGGCTGCAGCTGACAGCACTGCAGGGTTCCTGGGGCACCACTGGATGTCAAAGCACCACTGAGTACTGGTGGGCAACTCGTACAGAACCTGGAGAGCCAATCAGATGATTTATTTCAAGCTGCCGCCAGTAGAATTTGAAATCTGATGAATTTAGCGACCCCTACCCCACCCCTTAGTGGTAGTGTTTTACATCGCTGTAGCAAAGACGACTCGCCGCTTGCTTGGAACTGGAATAAACGTGTGTAAGGATTTGAGTTATTTCTCCCATGGTGCAAGATGTGATTCACTCCTGTAAACAAACTACGGACCGTACGGCTCCCAGCATCCATTCCATATGAACAAGGCACAACTTCCTAGTTTGGAACGTTCCAAATACGTAGCGGGGGAAGTTTCCAAAGCAAACATGTCAGTGACAATCGATCATTTGAACTCTTTGACAAAGACCCCAACAGCATTAACCATGGTGAAAATCACAACCACATCAGGCATTGTATCAATGACCTATATGTAATTGACAGCTAAGCATTTACCTCTGCTGTGTTTGGGTTCCAGCACAGAATCCTGTTGTCTTTCCCACAGCTCAGAAGCAGCTCTGGATCAGCCAAACTCCAGGCGATAGCCAGGACACCCCTGAAAGATAAAATAAATACTTGGCCTTACAACCACAGACGTCTTAAAACCAAGAAACGGTGGTTGCAAAACTCAACTGGACAGTTTACCGTGTGTGATTCTCTAATATCTTGAGAGGGGAGGTGGCGAAGCGCAAGTCCCACATCTGGATGACGGGCATCCGGTCGTCCTCCGAGGATAACAGCAGCTGAGTGGCCACCTCTGGGTTCCAGGCCAGCCCAGAACAATGCATCTAAAATCAAAGACATAAGCATATGAGTGTACTGCTTCGGTTGAATAGGCTTTTAAGATACACACCACTGCCGTATATGATGCATCTGGACATTAATAAGAATGCTGACAAAGACGTTGAAGTGAAGAAGAAGGTGAAGATTATCATTTCATTCATCAGTGAAAGTGAGGAGCCTGAACACCGTACTCTGTTGCTGTGGTCGCTGACTTTAATGATGAGGTCATTCTTGCGGAGGTCCCAGACTGAGGCTCGGCCACTCGGGCTGGCAGAGGCCAGGATGTGCTGGACCTGTCTGTTCCACGCCACACAGCTGATGTCCTCCAGAGGCTGCAGGGATAAACATGACCAATCACACAATTGTATAAAACAGCATGCCATACCTTACTCATTCAAAGGTTTGAAAAAATGTGTACAAAGTATTTATATTGGGCAAAAGATCACGTTCAAACGAACACTTTGCAATGTCGCTGCGGTTCACTTTGTTGTGCCACAAAGCATCCTTCCAGCTCCAGCTGTGTATTTGAGGCAGCGAAATTATGCAATCTCATCATTTGCTGGCTGGTTGGCATCAGCAGTTTCCCCCCAGTGTGATGTTGCAGAATCTACCTTAATTTGTCGCAGTTGATGTGAAGCGTCCTATAAATGCCTGCGTACACATGTTGCTAGTTACTTCAGACATGGACTCAATTCTGTATATGTGTGTTACCTCCATCTGTAAAATAATATAACAATACATACGCTTCCTCCATGTTTAATCTGATAGTGTGAATGGTCAACAATGCATATTTACACGTATGAACACAATCTGTATGTTTTATTTATTTGCTACATCATTTGCAATGTTTTTTCACGTGATTATTTGCTCTATAACTTCAGTATCTCTACTTGTCTTATTCTTGTCTATATCCTTTGTGTTGTACTCCTTTCTTTTCGTACCTTGGTTGTTAGATATCGCGTCCAGACAGACAAGAACGCAGATGAAGACTGACTGACACTCCTGGTTTACGCTGAGACTGAATACTCAAGTCCTTTGCAATATCTGTACGAAGTAGCTCCTAACTAACTAACACTTCAGCATGCAAAAATGTAATTAAGCACTTCGCTGCTTGAGGCTTGATGGTGATCATCACTTAATTATGGTGACATTTGAAATAAGTCAAATTCAACAAAATTGCTCAACAGATAATTTGAGTCAACGTCCCTTGAGCCTTGAGACAGGGTCTTCACATTTTGCAGACAGTCTTCACTGCATCATACAACTACAAGGCCACAGTACCTTTGATTGCTGTATCATTGAGTAGAAATACAAAAGTACCTGAGTTTTAGGGCCCGGTGTCATTGGAGAGCCAAAGTTATTCATGTCCCATATATAGATTTCAGACTCATTCCCACCTGATGCGACCAGGTTTGTCTGCAAGAAAGAGGACAAATGTGCAAAATGTGCAATGTGTTACAGTTTCAAACAGAAAGCAATATGATACAACAATATTAAGTTGGCCAACGCAGAAAAAAAAGGAGCATACTTGGAACGAGTTGACGTCGAGAGCTCTCACGGGCCCCGTGTGCTTATCACTCTGAGCGATGATCACGTCGCTCTCTCCGGCGATGATCTTGGCAGGGTCATACAGGATAACATCGCCGTTCTCACCTCCTGCAATTAGGACACCAGAGGGGAGACCTTCGGCATCCATGCCATGGGGGCCCCACACCAGTTTGTGGTATCTGTAGTGAGAAATGGTAACAGACAATTAGTAGGGATTACAGTAGATCCTGCTGCAGTGGATCATTGAGGATGGTAAAGGAAAACCTTATATCACAGTCAAGATAGTGGTGGTGACATACTCTACTCATTCAGTGGAGTCTTGGGATTTTACATTGGATTTGCCAAAACATCTATTTGTATCCCTCTATAATGGATTGGCAAGGGATGTTTCAAAATAAATTATTTTGTTGATATGAAACAGCTCACAGGGGCTGTGATACCAGCAGTTACTCTTACAATTCCCTTCACTAGCATATATTTAGTTAAAATGCTACCTGCTAATGAACCTATAAACTCTTTCCATGCTGACGTTGTCTGGTTAAGAGGTACTGAGTAAGAGAGGTACCTGTGAGAGGAGGAGAAGGTGCCACATGACTTCATGTCCAGAGATGGCTCAGCCAAATCCAACTCGAAGATCTCCAATGAGGCATTGGTGCTGAAGGAGGCATCCAGCTGCTGGGCTGATGTTCCTGCAGAAAGAGACCACAGGAAACTTTGGTGTATAAAAATAGTATGTGACAAGATACATTTATGTGGCGTAGGAAATTAGGATGATGGTGTAAGTATTGTTTTTTCCATTATTGCCCCTTTCCAATAAACCAATGAGGTAAATAAATGAGGTGCAGGCTCTTAGTGCCAAGGGCCAACCAGCCTCCATTGCTCGCCTAACATGCTCATACCTGTTGCCAGGTAGATTGGGTGGTGCTGTGCAGGACTCCAGCTCTGGATGGCTGTGCGGTTGATCTCTTTAAGTTTCATCCTGATTGGGAAAAAACACATGAAGCACACCTCTAAAGGAACATCCACAACCACACACAAACTAGAAATGATCAGAAAGCCATTAATCACAATAAATTAGCTTTTCATTTATTTTCTACTTTTCTTTGTGGGCGTCTGGAGGACATCACACAGATAACAAAGCCTACAGTATTGGATGTATTATGGGTCTAAAGAGTATAAAGGGTTCATATTCTTGGGTAATTCATCAGGTAAAAACATTAAAGTTTAGGTGGTATTCTTGCAAATACAACGCAGTCTGGAAGGACAGGCTAGTGTTGTTTATATGACAGCCTCATAACCTAGGAACACAGTTTTGCTTTGTATAATAAGAGCTCCTACTACTTTATACGTATTATTTCTTATTTTGTTCCATTCCGCCCAAAGCTTGTACGTCTTAAAAGTCTATTGTTGTCAATAAATGGAAGACAAAGGCCTACGCTAAGACTAGTTAACAGATGTGTACTGCATTGGTTAGTAACAGAGGACAACGCTGTGTTAGAGAAATGACATTGTGAATGTATTAGCCCTGAGAAGCTAGGGACCCAGTCAGCGGAGTTTTTCCATTCATAGGTTAACATTAATAGTAAACAAAGGGACAGTAAGACTAGCTGGGTGCAAGCTAACAGCTGATGGAAGAATTGAAAGCCACACTTGTAGGAAAACGATGCATATGAAATGAATGTCAGTGTGTCTTTAACAGCACAAGGAGTAGAAAACGAACTGCAGCTCGGCCCTGGTCGTTGCTTAACTAGGACGTGGAGCAAGACAAGATAATCGCGTTGATAATGCTAAAGGGGGGAATATCTAGCCAGCTAGCTCACTATGACTATTACAGCGGGGGTCACTCTCACAAACACACACATAGACCTGATTACTTAAGCTAAAGCTGCTTACCTTGTCTGCTTTGCTCCTTCTTACATTAACGCAAACATAAAATAGGCTGCAAACAAATAGCTTCCACCTCTGCAAGTTCCCCTTTCGTGTCTGCTGAAGGATTAGTTAAAAAAAAACAGCCTACTGGTACCGGCTGCACTGTGAAATTTCCACGTCCCCACTGGTCTCCCATCAACGTGGCACTGAGCAACAGTCTCCTCCCTCCCCGAAGAAGAACAGCTTCCGGTAGACGTCGACATTGCTGACCCCATAGCAGACCGTGTTACAGGCGCGGCGGCTCTTGGACTTTTGCCATGTCGATGTACACCCTCAAATAGGTTCAAATTACACCAGGCTTTGCACAGCAGTGGTTCCTCAACTATTTAAATCCCAAGCACTCAAATAGAAAACTAACTACAATTATATTGGTTAGTTGCTTGTAATTTACTATAGAATTGTACAGCTGTCTATAGGAAGGTGATTAACAGTGGAGTGAAACCTCTTAACTTTTAGGGAGTGATATTCACCAATCAAATGAAGACCCAAATGCATCTTGGGGACTAGTCTCGTCACTACAACCGATAGATTCCAAGTTTATTTGTATAGCCCTTAATTACAGTTCGTCTGAAAGGGCTTTTCACAATGCCCACATTATGAAAACAGTCAAGGACGGCATAGGACCCAACCTTATCCTCTGAGGGTCCAAGGTTCGGGGTGTCATCTGTCATAAACTGGGGTTTTAGGTGACTGAGAGGCTTCAGAATAACACCTGACAAAGTGGTAAACATGACCTTTCCCGGCAACTCCCACTATCATGCAATCCATTTCTAGATTCTGAATACCTAAAAGGTTTCGGATTTAAAAACAAAAAACACTCATAACTTGATTTTCCCAGATTTTATTTAACATTGCAGACATGCTTATGAAGAATTAGGTCATACACACACACACACAAAAAAAAAAAACACAACACAAGTCACTTTCACTATGGCAGTTGAGAGCAATGTTTAGCAGTCTCCAGGTTCATCTTGTACTTCAGCTTCAGGACCCTAGAGGGATAATGCAAATATGAAAGTAAGGTGAAAGCATTCCTGACAAACAAATCACATTCACTTAAGTAAGTAAATTTAAGTAAACTCTTAAATTAGAAAATGAATGCCAGGACCCTCATAGAAGCTCAAGACTAATCTTTCCCAAACATTTGAATGGGTCAGATGGGTAGTGATTGATATAATCATTGGGATGGTCATTCACTTAAATAAATAACATAAGTGCAATACATACAGGCCTGTCAGGTCCACACAGCCAGGTGCATGTAAGCATGTATTCCAGCCCTGGGCTTCAACTCATCTGTCAAAGTGAGAACATTAGTATATAAACCTGTAAAGCAGCATTCTGAATTATTGTTTATCATCAAACAACAAATAGAAGTAACACTTATTTACCATTATCTTACAAAAATCATGTAAAACATGCAAAGAAATGCGGTCTCAACACGCATTTTGGCAAATTCGCATATAGATTATGCAATAAATTGATTCGCTTCAATAAAATCTCATTATTTGGAATGTGTTAAGGCTGCAACCAGGCTAACAGTTGCTCATGTCAACAGCAGATAATCACAAGATGATAGTTGATTTCATTCACAACCTACCTAGTTATCGAGACAAGCAGCCACGTGGGAATACGCAATTTAAAGCTACCAAGCGTTAGCTTCGCTCGTGGGCATCCTCCCACGAGGACAGCTTGCTGCGTACTTTCAGGTGACCATACCGACTGTGCAAAGCATCCGTTTTGCTTATGCCGCTTTTGTTAAAGTCGTGCGTTCCAAGAGCAGCCTCCCAATCTCCCACACTATCCGCCTAGACCTCTGCATGTTCTTCTTCGTTTGGACCTCTGCATGTTGCGCCTGAACTGATGGTACTTCCGGGCCAATCTTAGAAACCGGAACTCGTCATAATTTCCCTAAACTAACCGTAAATTTACTTCAGATATTTAACATAGCACTGACCCTATAGTGAGGCGAGAACGTTTTTTTTGTCATTATCAGTTTTCGAATATGTATGAATAGATTTGTTTTAACTTTAACGTTTTTTAACATTTTTACTTTGTGCCTTGGCCTCACTTTCAGGCCAAGGCACAAAGTTAAAGTGTTACCATTATGGGAAAATGTTAAGAGAGCTGAGAGGGCCGCTTAAGGTATACACATTTTGTTTGTGTTCCATAAATGTGGGATACATTTAGACTAAGAACCCTTTAGGTAAAAATATTATTGCATAAAAATGGACATTTACAACAACCAGAATCCATTCCCCTGCCTTGACAAAATGTACTTTCAACTTTAAGATTCAACTTTTTGAATCTCAGCCCTGTGATTGTTTGTGTGGAGTTTGCATGTTCTCCCCGTGTTTGCATGCCTTTCCTCCAGCAGCTCTAAATTGCCCATAAGTATGAATGTTATTGTGAGTGTGTTTGCTTATTTTCACCCTGTGATGGATTGGCCAGGATAGGCTCCAGCCCCCGCCATACACATATATAAATATATCGATAATTCCCCAGGGTCATACCTATAAATACCAGACGCTAATAACTTGCATCACTTCTCAATAGTAATTAAGTTACAATCACATTTTCAAAGAGTCTGCAATTTTCTTTTAGGGTTTTATAAGCCCCTCAGGGTTTCTTTGGTTTGTACTTCTTGTCACTTTTTAAAAGGATTCATCCTTTGCATGTGTGTGCAAATAAACTAAATCCTACATTAGTATTTATGTAAATTCTCTTTCATGCAAACTCAGTGGCTTTAAGATTTCAGTTTAAAGCCATGACTAACTAACTATTACTGCTATTAGGACTCTGTTACTGATGTCCTCAGTGCCAATAATGCTCTCCATTTCCTTCCTTTTAAAATTAAATTCTATACTTTTTCTCCTGTAATGCTGGTAGTCGGAACAATGAAGCAGTGAAGATCATAAGTATTTAAAATTTCACCTCATGATTTAACGTATAATGACCAACAAAATTGGAAAAGGATGCCAATAACACTGACCAGCACAGTATAGTCCAAAAAGTCTAACTTTTATAAGTGTGACTACATTGCATTATCATATCAAAGGGTGATAAAACCTTAGCAACAAGAAGCTTAATCACAGCTTACACTAACAAATATTCAAATCAGGAATAAAATCAAAAGGCAATAAAATGGTAATACCATCTAAATCTGTGAAACAAAACGAAAGGAATTTGGAGTTTGATCCTTGACTTTGTTTTAGAACAATAGTTGCTATAGCAAGGACCTTACACCTTTGAAGTGTAACAATCTATAACTGCAGAAATGTAGCCACAATGCCGAAATTTGGACTTTGGTACCGGTACCACCTCAGATCTGATTCTGAAACTACGAACAACCCCTGAAACAATGAACTACTCTAATTGACATGAAATATGACTTAAACATTGTCTGAAATGCAACAATTATACAAGCAAACATGATTTAACATTATTTCCCCATCAAGTTGCCATTGATATTATGGGGAAATTAAACTACAAAAAGCGTGTGCTATAAGACACTTTGTTATCACACAACTTCCCTTATTCACGCATGCCGTGAGCAGCTTGGTCATGGATTGGATTCACTTCAGTCATACACAGCGTGACTTTCTAGTGAAATGTTGAGCAAACTTAATTTGTGCAAATAAGTTGTTACAAGGATAACCGTTACAAAAACAAATGCAAGAAATACTACAAAACTGAGTACCAGTGCTCAAATTGGTACCAGAGTAATTTTTTCAGTACGGGTACTTTGTACAACGTTACTATGGAGCTGAGTGTATATATGTGATGTGGTGCATGCATTCTTTGAGTGTTACATGGTTGCTTCTGTGGACGGATATCAAGACCCGATGATCCAGATACGTGAATTTGACCAGTTGCTCCTCCTATGCACAGTATCAGAGGTTAATTCAAAACAAGTACCATTGTATGAATGAGTAATATGCAGTAGAAACCATTATTTGGTTTACTAGAAAATGTGAAAACACAAAGAACACAAAGAACAGTATAAATACCCAACAACTCACTCCCCAAACTAAAAAAAAAAGAATTAGCAATCCGAGTACCATATTGTATAAAATAATTATCCCAGTCCTTTTTAGCATTATTTCAAGGCATTTCTGCATAATCACAAAGAATATAGCGGCGAGTGACAGGAGCGATGGGGACTGGGGGTAGAGGAAACACAGCAAGGAGCTGAATTCAACCCAGTTAGTGCATGATCTGCACCATCTGCACCACTGAGTCACCAGTACACCTCAACCCCAGTTCTGCTTGTGTTTCTTTGCCATAAACCTCGTTTCTGAGGTAATCATAGTTGGGTAAATACTTAGTACTCTAATTGCATTTGATGGTGTGTAAAAAATAAAAAATAAAAAAAAAGAAATTGAATAAACCCCTGTCTTCAATGATCTTGTAATCTCCAAGTTATTCCAGCAACTAATTTTGGATCAAGGTTTTAGGGGAAACCTTAACCATAATTTCTAAATGCCATTTCACATTAAAATAAGACAAGGAACAGCTCCTTCTTAAGGCCCAACAGACAATATTCATCCTGCAGCAAATGAAGATATTAAACATTTTACCACCACTTCTTGTTAGAGTTTAGATATCAATAACTGAAAGCATCAAAACCCAATAAAGCCCCGCCTCCTCCACATTGCTGACTGGGCCATTAAAACTAAACGCACCGCTCACCTCACCTTCCAAAGTCTAAGAGCTATCACCTTGCAGTCTTACTTTTATGAGTTGTTCCTTCCTCCAAGACCGAATGAAACAGAAACCAAAGCTCAGGTCTGACTATTTTCTCCAATAAAAAGGAAATATGGTCATATTTGCTAATATGTCCTAAAAGTAGTAATGTGGTCTAAACACTGGAGCAATGGGGGCACTAAAATACAACCAAAGCTTGTAGTCATAATACTTGCTGTAACTTACTGGGATCATTGTGCCTTTTTTATTAGGGTGCATGCTACTCTGTGATAAAGCCTGACTAATAACATTGTATGCACATTATTTAGGAAACAAGCCCCCTGGAGTAGCACCTCGAACACTCAGTTGTCTAACAGTTTGTCCCGGGTGCAGGTTGAGTAAGCTACCATTCACTGAGGGGAAAAAGTAAGAACGATCTTGAGCTGTTCTGAGTGCAATTCTCTTGTTCGCATCATTTTTGCATATTTTTTTGTGGCCTGCATCATCTCCTCTGAGAGCGTTACAGTTAGGAACACCAGTTAACGAGTCATTTTTCAATTAATGTCTTTTAATGTACAGTAAGCATGTGACTATGCAAACAGATTAAAACTAGGCTATTACTAGCAGATATTTTCCAAAATGTGAAGCTCTGCCAATTCAGTCGTGTTCCAACTGTTTTGAGCAGTGCTGTATGGTGGAAGCTCTCTGCTTAATGCATTATCTGTGTGTGTGTGTGTGTGTGTGTGTGTGTTCATCTAAAAATTGTCTTTTGGATTAACCCTAACGATGCATCTACGCATTCTTATGTATGAAACACTTCTTTAGCCTAGATTAATTATTAAAACATGTTTAGATTAAGTCATTATAAAACACTTTGAAGCACTATAAGCCACACAATATTAGTGCTCACAATGATTACAAATATTTCTTGAAATAAATATAAAGATAAATGTTTTGTATGCCTACTGTAAGCACAGACATATGGATTACATAAAAATGGCATTACAGGCATTGTTTGAGTGAAAATGTTAAAATGGGAAAAATAAAACGGTTTGGGGAAACTTCAGACAGATTTTATTGGGTCTCGTAGAGCCCCACCAATTCCTGTACATTTACTTGCATGTGGCGACTAAAATGAAGCCAAGGCTGAGACGTAAAGTTACCTCACTACCCTGCTCAGTTCATTCCACAGTCCTTATCCACAACAGCCACGTGAACCTGTTTGATGAAGATTTTGAAGGTGGTTCCATCAGAAAAGGTTTGGCTCTGTCCATTTGGCCTTCGATTTGTTGCTTACAAAGTAGGGAAACAGTGCAGAGGACTGTTGTAGTTTCCCAACTCCAGCTGGCCTTAGCTTGGCCAAGGCAGGGGACGCTGTCTACACTCTGGCCATTGTTCTGCCTTTTGATGAGACATCCTTTTCCCTGCAAGAGATAAGCCAGAGCAGATATATCCATTCCTCACAGCCCCCAAGCTGGCTCTCTAAGGGTGGGTGGTAGGTAAAGAGAGAGCCAGGGTGCCTGGCCTAGCAATTGATGGAGGCACAGTCTGTTTTGGCTTTCCCCGCAGAACTGATTATCCTCATGAGGCAGTGTCCAAACTCCTCCAGGATCATCCTCTCCGCTTGGGCCTGAGGTTGATGAGTCAGCTCTGCCTGTTTTGCCTGTTCTAATAGACACTCGCGCGTTGCTTCAAGCACCTCCTTCGTCACAAACGTATAAGGCAGCCTGTGGGGAAAGAACACATTAGGAAGAAAATATATCATCATCATCATCATCAGGGTCCTAAAATAAGGTCTGATCTTCATCTAAGTCATAACAATACATAAACACAATGTGATCCAATCAATGAGGTGACATTCAGGTGTGGGTTAGAGGTGTCCTGTCATATAAAACCCCCACAAAGTTTGGTTACCAACAGATTTTATTGAATCAATACCTAATATTCCAATAGCTGAATAAGACATAACATGCTGTGCAGCACAGTAGAGAGAATGATTCCCACCAAAAGAGACTGAAGACATGACTGATCCAAGCTTCAAAATATAACCTAATATCCCCGTTGGAGAGAAAAGTATTACCTCCCGCCTCCACTTGAGATGACAGGCGTGGTCCGCATAAGCAGGTCTGATATTTGTGAAGACAGCTTGGTCTTGGCTGCAGTCTGCTGCTGTACCCGCACCTCTGCTGCATCAGCCAAATGCATCAGGGTCTTCCTCTCTGGGCTCTCTTCAAAGTTCTTGCAGCCAATACACTTACAAATGGATGAGCACATGATCTTTGCCTTCAATGTAAAAGGACAAAAGACGTGAGGTCGCATCTGACCTATTGAGTCTATTGTGTCAATGTGAATTGTGGAAGGAAAGCAGGGTTACACAAACACAGCTACAGCCTGGGAAGGGAAAACTCACCTCATAGCACTCACAGTAGTTCTTCAGGCAGCCTGACCGTTTGCAGTTGCAGCCTTTGCTGTGTCTACGATCTGACTCTCCCTCTTTGCCTTTACCAATCTTCGGTTTGAAGGCCTCTGGATTCCGGTCCAGACACGTCTATGAAAACGCAATGATTATCACTTTGTTTCCCCTGTCAAACACAAAGCAATTCAGTCCAGTAACACAACCAACCGAAAGTTCTTCCTCACCTTAATGGCTTTAAGTCGCTCCGTTTCATGTTCCAGGTTATTGAAGCAATTATTGCAATTACAGTTATTGCAAAACTCTCCGTTCGCAAAGCAGTCGCAGTATCTGCAAAAAACAGAGCCCTGTTAGATTTACCTGAATCTGACAGACTTGGCAGCCTAGTATCTGTACCTCCTAGCTCTCCCTGTCTGAATAGAGGGGGAAATAAACACACAGAAGAGTGGACTGACATCTCTCCTTAAGAAAAAATACAATATTACAAATATACTTTGTTGTTCTATACACAGAAAGCACATTAATCTGGCCAGGCTTCATTTATAGACATGGCTGGTCTCAGCCCAGTTATACTTACAGTTTGAGACACTGGGACTTGGTGCAGTTGCATGGCTTCCTCGGTCTTGTGGTTGTATCTGCCGTTGACAAGCTATGAGCCAATGGATAATATGGTTTAGACCAAAATGAAATCACAGCCTGTTTAGCAATCAATTAATACTAACTGATTGATACTAAATTCAAATTAGTCTGGGTTTCAAATAAAGCTTTTAGTTGGTGTGCACCACATTAAAGACACCACATCAATTTTGTTGCATGGTTATTACTACTACCCAACTGTCTATGTCCTTCCTTACCCATTGAGTGGCAGTCTGGCCTGAGTCTGGATACTAGTGGAAGTGGGGAAGCCAGAGCTGCTGGCCAGGGTCACAAATGGTGACTGCTGGAGCTACAGGAGGGGGAAACAAAGCAACAGTAAGGTACACACAAGAACATCAAACTCCTTTTCCAGTAATCGCGTACCTCAGGGACTACCGACCGACTATAATCAATACAACACTACTAACCTGTGTGACATATTGTGCTGGCACAACTGCGTAGCCCACATTCCCGCCCCCAGGAGCTGGTGCCAGCACGGTGCCTGGAGGGAGGTTGGTGAAGTTGGGCTGGATCTGGGGCAGGGGAGTCGCAGGCATGATCAGGCGTTGCTGGGTCTGAGTGGTGGTCACTACCTGGGCTGTTGAGGTCAAGGGCTTAGGCACCACCTAGGGAGAAAATACTCCATGAATGCAGCGCAAGGGACATTTTCTAGAAAGTTCTGTTTGAGTTAATACAGACAATATTTCCATAATAACTAAGTCACCTGTTTCATAGTCTGTGCTGGGACGATGGGGACAGACATCCTCATTGCTCCTGTATTGACCACCATAGGTTTAGCTGTGGGACGTAAGCACCAACAGTCGTCATGGATGAGAGTCTGCTTTTACTGCTTTTACTAAAACAACTATAAATGACAATAAGCGCCAATTAGGCCTGTTATCACATTTAGCAAGACAAAGTCAACCACTACTGTGAAGAGGTCTGTGCGTATGTGACCTGCTTGTATGGAGCTAGTGCTGGCACCGCTGGTCTGTCCTGTGCTGCTGCCTGTGGTCGCTGTGACCAGGCGGACGTAGTGGAACCTGCTACCTGGCACCTGAATCTGCTGCACATTAGGCTGGGTGGCA
>CABFOQ010000506.1:0-58878 GCA_900660455.1 Gephyroberyx darwinii | reverse complement strand
ATAACACACTTCACCAGAGTGGAAAGTAAACAGAGCCTGTCTGGACATGGACTTGAAATCAGTCAGACAGTGTAGGACTTACAGCAGGCAAAGACAGGTAGGTACCTGTCATGCTATCCATGGCAGAAAATAAGTCAAAAAAAGTGTTGCGTCAACCAAATAAAACAACATTAAAACAGACAAACAAATATCCAAACTAAGTATTGTACATTTTAATGTATCAAATACATCATGGTATAACATTTATTTAAATTAACAATTACTACTTTGCAGGGATGATAGTAATTCAGTTGCATTTTGGCAAAAAATAATATGCTGGGAATTATTTGTGGGCTAAGGAACAGCCATGCTGTCTCCTCACAGTGGGATGAAAATCTGGAAAAAATACACTTTCCCATTGTCCCAAAAGTCCCGAAATATTTTCACTATATCCACCTCTGTTGTTTCATAACCTTAAGGCACAACCTCAATCTGCCTTTTTCCTGTTTTTACTGGCATATAAAAAAAATGATTGAATTCCATTTAATTGTCAGACAGCGAGCCAGCTAGATGTAACATATATCCCCACAGCTTTGGGAAAAGAGGAAAATGCATCTAGTTAATAATGAAAGGTATGACAAAGACTGCAATCGAGCCAAATACATAAAAACAGCAAATCTTAAAGTAGGCCACAGTTTTCATGTATAAGTAAAATGAGCAAAGTAGAGTCTGTATGTTCTGTGTTTCTCTTAGTTTTCTTTTGTTTGTACAACAGCCTTGATACCAATCATCTCTCTCTCTCTCTCTCTCTCTCTCTCTCTCTCTCTCTCTCTCATCTGATTACATCAGCAGTGTGGCAGACATTGCCTTCTCTCAACAGTTTACACAGAAACACAAAGTCACATTTAACTAACAACACACAAGCTACTGGAGAGGGCCAATAAATGGTTAAGTAGAAAGACAAGAAAAAAATAGTAAAAACATGTATTTGAATAATGTGACCATGTTATTCAAACCAAAACATGGAATCATGTCACTTTGTCCACCTTAGATCTGTACATGCACAAACACAGACACACACAGTAGCAGGAGAAAAATAAACAGGCTGGGTTTTGCTTTCTCTGCAAAATCTAAATATTGACTCAGTAACCTATAATCATACACAGTCTGAACAAAATCTAAATAAACATGTCTGTCTGTATGTGTAAGCGAGTGTCTGTGTGTCTCACACAACTGGCATTTAGCTATGTAAGACACATAATAAAGAAAGTAATTCAGTTTTTTATTGCACACCAGGCAATATGGATTACATCCAGCACATTGGCGCTACATAAATTATGCTTTATTCTCACTCTAAGCAAAAGAGTTCTCTTGAAAAGGACAGCATTGAGCTTTCGATCTCTAGTCAGGCATCTGCTATCAATTCATATAATTTAACTTTCATATGATTCACATACAAAAATCGCACATCAAGAGACTTTCAGTTGCCAAGACTCAAGTAAAAGAAGCAATAAAAATTCCATTATGTTCTCAGAGGGGCTTTTGTTTTGCAGTGCCAAGTTTCCAAATGGATATATGACATCATAATAACAGCCATTGATCCACACAAATTTGTGTGTATGTGTGCATGTGTTTAAAAGAATATCAACGAAAGTAGAAGCCACAAAGTTGTTAAAAGCTCTTAAAGTTTCATATCAAAATATATTATTTTATTTAGGAATGAAACACAATGTCCTCAAAGAAGCAATATGTGTATGTTGGCTTTCACAGAACTGTTGTTCTGTGGACCATAAACTAAATAAACTACCATTAAATGAGGCTTTTGAGTCACTATTGGATCATTTTTCTTTTCTCAGTGAGTCTTTATGGCCTATTAGTGCTGTGGCAAAGCTAAAATATGTCTGGCCTTGCTCGGGTTTGTCAGGGTGCATTGCTAAAGCCAGAAACAATCAGGAGCTAGCAAGGGACCGCAATGCCTGAAAGAGAGGAAAAATGCTGATTATGGACAAAGTTGTTGAATAGATGTTCCTCTTTCCTCAGACTATATGTCTTCTTAAGTGATGGCTGAAGTGTTGTGATTACTGGACAATAAAGGACCTGAACAGACAGAACACTAGTGGCTTTGACAATTAAGAAAGATAAAAGTAAATAAATTCATTTATAAATTCATGGTTGATTATTTATTAATGATTATTTACTGTCAGTAGGGTGGTGTTCCTCCAAATACTGGATGTATGTAATATGGAGGGGTATACGTTTCCCTTTTATTCCTTGTTGTCCATTTAAAAGATGTGGTTTTATTATCCTAAATAAATTGAAATTGATGAAACACATGCTGTCTTTGAATTTGATTGTGTTTAAAACTGTTCAATTCTAATAATACAATAATGCCATGCTACTCAAACCTTTTAACTCAATTAAGTTTGAAGGCATTAAATTAATTTTATGGTTGTGTCAGATGAGATAAGATGAGCCATATTCCAAGGAACAGCTTTTTGCCCTATTAAAGTTTATGACCTTTAAACACAGTAAAGACTCGTCTGATGGGTTAAATAGTAACCTGTTAACTGTGGCCTCAGTTAGTCTTTAAGTAGAAGAACACTGTTTCCAGTGACCACAAATATCATGTTGATTTTGTCTTCTATATTACATTCAGTGTTTAAATGTGGCCTTGATGCCTTAGTGCTTTGACACCAAGGTCTGTTGGCAAGCAACAGTATTTCTGTGGTGAATTGTCAAGTTTCAAAAATGTATGGATTTTACATTATTATCCAGTTTAGTTTGAATATGTAGACACAATAGTGAAATTGCTTGAAGAATGTGTTCACATTGTTTCAACAAAGGACTGGAAGTAATAGGTTATGATTCCCTGAAATGTGGGATGAAGGTACAATTTCTGTTAATAACAACTACTCGGCAGACTCACTGTGAAGTTATTCAATCATGCCCAAAGGTCATAATTGCTTTGTCAGAAGGCTTTACCCCCCACCGCCCCCCCAGCTTTTGAGGTACCCCTTTGCAGGTCTGAAGCAACGGAGTGAGAGAAGACAGGAACCTGGGGAGATGGAGTGGAAGAGATAGGTTAGTGCAGTGAGGCATGAAGACAAAGCTGGCACCAGCGGGAAGCCAGAATTGGACACTGAGCTGTCCTGTCCCGGGTCTCTGAGTGTACTCTGTTGCACAAAAGATGGTTCTCTGCCAGGGTCACTGCTGTAGCCAGGGTGGAGAGCTGGTGCCAATAGACCCAGCCACCTTGTTACGTTTGGCTGACACAGAACTGCTCTAGATCACCTGATTGATAATCTCCTGGATGAACATCCTAGGTGCATTTACCAACTACAGGAGCCAAGAAGCTACTGCAAGTAAGAATGGATGCCTGACATCCTCATAGGCTATCTCCATGGGTTGATGCCAAAACTCCCTCCAGCATCAGCACTGTGGGCCAAGAAGGTGAAGATCCCATTCCCACTCTGTCCACCCACATGATGTTGCCACTCCTTCAAAGATATTCAGAAATGTCTTGGGGGTCATCATCCAGCATCAAGCTGAAATGGAGAATACAGGAGCATACAGGATTGTTCAGGGGAGAGGTGGTGGATGATGGTGGCGATCTCATCATGATAGTCCGGTCCTCTGCCTGTGCTTGTGTTATTTTATGGAGTGTCAGTTGTTGTGTGTTAGATGGAGTGTTGGATGATTTGCCTCAGAGACGTGTAGACATGATTAATCTGCTTGTATTTTCTGGTTTGGCATTATGATTTAAGATGAAGGAGACATCAATCCTCAGAGACAAAAATATAGCACAGGAATTCACTAACCAAAAGTTGTAATTCATCCGATGTTTTTTCATACATGCACTAGCATATGAAGCACACACCACACATTCTTACACAGCATGGGAGAAGAATATTCTTTCAATCTGTCTTTATTTTAAAAAAACAGGGTAAGTCTCTGCAAATAATACACACAGCTACAGCAACAACCTGGCATTAACACAGTGTGAAGCAGAGTTAGTAGGTTCAATGAGGGTGTAATTTAACTAAAGACCCATCCTCTATTCTTGGTTTACTATTGCTTCTTGGTCAGTGCAGTTGAGATAGAGTAGAAAGCACTCATCAAACATGTTCGGCTCTACTTGATGTTCTTGCTACCCAGCCTCTCCCCAGTGTTGTTTGTCCAGCTTTAGGTTGTTCAGCACCAGACTTGACCTGTTTGATTTGGAGAAGCTGGCGGGAAATACATACATAACATTTATTATTTTATCTCAGTGTATTTCCTTGTTTATTCCTGTTTGATAGCGCCCTGACTATAGTTGCTATGTAGCAGAGCTGAATACCTCATTTCACATGCTTCTTGAAGATGGAAATGTACTCCTGCACATCATCAGGAGAGCCCATCACCACAGGGACTCGCTGGTGAATGTTGGTCGGCTGGATGTCCAGAACATTCATGGCTCCTGTTGTGGCCATGCCTCCTGCCTGTTCCATGATGAATGCCATGGGGTTGCATTCATACAGCAGCCTTAGCTGAACAACAAGAAGCAGAAAGAAGAGTGACAGTAAGATAAATGCCAGATAACGTGTGTGTGCATTTTATTACAACTTGCAACTCTGATGATCTGAAATAATTTCCTGATTATACATTTTGCAGTCAATTTGTTGTAGAAGCAATCTCACCCACTCACCTTGCCCTTGGGGCTCTTGACATTGGCGGGATATAAGAAGATTCCTCCATACACCAAAGTTCGGTGAACATCAGCTACCATTGAACCAACATATCGCCCACCATATGGGGCAGAACCATCCTAGAGACGCACAAGATTGTTAAGTAGTACGTTTTTGAGTATATCAGTATACACAATATAATGTCAGTAATGGTCATTGGCCACTAGGGGACGCTTCCTATTCAGCTCAATATACACCATCTCAACTGATTCACTACTAGACCTGTATTAGTGGGAGTGGGTTTACAGCACTACATCTACACAATTATTGTTACATTTTCTTGAGAAACAAGAGTTGGGAATACTCTCTATGCAACATTTTTTGATACAAAAAATACAAACCAAATAAAGTCTAATCAAAACTCATGTTTAGCTGTCACATACCTCTGGGTATTTCTTCTTCTGTAGGTACTCTGTCACATCTGGATAGAAATGCTGTGCATATCCTTCATTCAAACTGTAGATCTTTCCCTTCTTCTTTATCCTCACGTCTCGATCGACGAGGATGAACTCACCGATGGCCTGAAAAAGACACACATGGATGTTTGACTATCACAGCAAAGACAACTAGCAGATGATATGAATTGCAGAAAAGAATTCATGAGAATGATTATCAGCTAAAACATTTGAAGCATTTTATTTAAGTACAACACAATAGACACTTACTGGGTCAAGCATGAAGCAGTTGACTCCCTGACCAGTGGAAAGGACCATCATGGTGGCACTGCCATACAAAGCATAGCCAGCAGCCACAAGTTTTCTCCCAGGCTGCAAAGCATCCTTCTCATTGGGCTCACCATCTGTGGTCTATGGAACAATGTGTGAAAAAAGGAAGTTGTTGCAATTCTGCCATTTCTGTGATGCAATGGAGGATAGACAGCTTGATTGCACATCAAATAATCAAATAAAATACACTTTGAGGCTATTCTCATGTTCAAATGATGTATAACTTCAACATGGTTTGAATCAGTATGCAATATCATAACCACAAACCTTTCTGTAGATGGCAAAGATCGTTCCAATTGATACAAGACAGTCAATGTTTGAGGAACCGTCCAGTGGATCAAAACACACAATGTATTTGCCCTGTCAGTACAGAAAAATAGAAAAATAATGATATTAGTGTCACAATAGTATAACAACATGTAAAAAACAATGACAAAAAGAAGAAGGCCACACATACACACACATGCATGCACATACATATAGAAGCACACACCCGTTTGTCTGGTTCCACAATAATGGCCTTCTCGTCTTCCTCTGACACCAGGACGCATGAGGTGAAGGAGGACTTGATCATGTTGATGACCAGGTCATTTGACAGAACATCCAACTTCTTCACTTGGTCACCTGTCACATTGGTGCTTCCAGCTATGCCATATCTTCCCAGAGAGACGAGGGACAGATAGCGAATGAAATATAGCCATTGCTCTGCAGCATTAAAACACACTGAAGGAAATACCATAATAATCCATGCAGGTCTTTAAAGCAGGTTATGTCAATTACATTTTTAAATGCTGTTTTTATCACATCATGTTAAAATATTGCACCAGTGAGAATACCCTGAAAAGTGCATTATATTCTTGACCCCTGTCCTGGAGGATTGTACAAAACATGTGCAGAGTGTACCTTTGACCAGTGCCCAAGTTAAAACTGTTTACTGATTTGCAAGTTATAGATAACACTAGCAAACTAAACTAACACTTAAAGCAGATATGAAACACTATTTGGAATATTATTAAAAGTAAAATGACATTTTACACAAAATAAAAGGTATATATTACTCTCCAGCTTAATGCAAAGTCCCTTGACCAATAACCAACAGTTATTAGACTAACCTCAAGCCCTCAGAGGCATGAAATGGATCAACATTTTTATTATCCCCACTTTTTATGATAGAAGCAAAACTTACAGGTTAGCAATCCCAGCCTTCCTGACAGCGGTGGAGATGGCTTTGACAGCTGTGCAGATGGAGTTGAGCAGAGTGGTCAGTTCTCCTGTTCCCTGGGCCTTCCTGCCCTCCTCCAGAACAAACCTGGTGAGGGTCAGCACATTGGTATCGAAGGCACCTTGGTCAGACATGATGCTGGGACTTGCTGGGACTTGCCTCAAGTGAAATAGGTGAGTATAGCCCCAAAGTTAAAAGAGGACTCTAGAACTGAGATAGGGAAAGGGATGGGGGTGTGCAACTCTTCTAACCAATCACAAGTCTCCTTTCCCACGGTTAGGGGATGGTTTGATCACATCTTTCACTGCAGGTTTAAGAGAGCAAAGTTCAAAGATAATGAATGGTTTTTTTCTCTACATGGCGTCGGCCTGACACAATCACTTTCTTTAGGACTTCAATAGTTCTTTAAGTTGTAGTTTATTCTGATGATGTGTTAGATATAAATGTTGCAGTGAGTTGTGAGATAGATTATCAACTAACAAAATCACTTGAATCAGTCACAGTTTATGCCCAGCACAATCACATCTTGTTCCAAGATAATTCAGTAACTGCTTAATATTTATATTTAACTCACTATGGAGTTAAGGGACACAATTATCCTATTCCAAAAGCCTATTACCAACCAGAAACAATGTTTAGGTGGCACTATGCTACAACATTGTCTAATGGTGTTTTCTTACATGAAAACCCAGCAGCTTCAAAGCACTGTAAATTGTTTCTAAGCATTGGCCATGGCCAAATCAGGCCCTGGATACACTGCTGAAATTGATTGGCATGCTTTCCCTGCATGGTCCTGAATAACTGAGTATAAAGTTCAAATCATAGGTCAACTCATTGTCCTTGTCTACCTGTATTTCATCACACTTTAATTTACATGTGCTGATAAAAATATTTACAAGACTGATCAACTACGTCAACAGAGTGTCTGCATGTCTCTGTACGTGTAACTGGTTTATGGCCGTTGCTGTATGGGTGACGAACATGATGAGGTGGGTTTCATGGGGTTATTTAACTTAAGTTTACACAAAATGTGTCAGAGACCAGTTTCACAACGGGAAGCCAAATTTGAACTTTGAACTCTTAAAGACATAGTTATAGTAACCACTGTGAGTGTGTGATGGTCACACAAAACATTCTGTTCAATGATGAACATGTTGCAAATGTGATTTATGCTGAATAGAAGTTATTGACTAGTTTGTGAAAGCTACTAATATTAGAATTAGAAAATGTTACAGGTAAAATATGATACATTCATTTCATAACACCAATAATTGCCCAAATGGTTTCATGAAGAAATCCACATCTAATGGACCCACAAACTGGATAGGCAGCTTGATGAGGAACCAAAATAGATGGATAGATTTGTTTTGCGTGTGTAAATGAAATAAAAGTGGAATAAAAACATTATTTTTCTTGGAATCCCCTTAATCAGAATTTGGGAACCACTTGTATTTCTTCATTCTGTCCACTTGATGTCGCTCGGTAGCTTACACATTGTTGTATATCATTGCAATATGGGCAAAGTTTCACTCCTAAATGGCCATGCTTAAGCCCTTCTTCCGTCATTTTCTTCTTCTTTTATAAAATTTCGAGCACCATTAAAGCTGCACTGGTAGACCATCCGCAGGACGTCAGGATGACGTCAGTTTTTTTTGGCAAAACTATAATGCTGAATTTATGTTTGCTGCCAAGTTAACCCAAGTATGACCATAATAATAGTATCGGCGTTTCGTTAAATATTATTGTTGCTATGAGGTCTCTATCCTGAGTCACTGACATCAAATAAAATTTAATTTATTTAAAGTGAAATTATTTTAAGTGAGCGTCACAACACACATCAGATAAAAATATCAGACAGTGTAGCCTATGTAAGAGTCATGTGCCAAAACAAAGCGACAAGAGGCAACAGAAGCACTAAACCTCATTGGCTGTAAGGCCTAAGATTTGTGCGACGAAGAAGATGTTTAGGCCCACCTGAGAAAAAGGGACGGGCATTTTTAGCTTTCATCTGCTTCCATAGCTCTAAGGTAGGACGAATTTGGGCAGTTTGCAGGCACCTCTGCAGTGATCAACCAGCCCATTACCAGTTTGAGCAGCTTGATTAAGTGAACACAGTAACGTTTTATTCACACCATGAAAAATGGTGTGCAGGTACCTGCTGCCCAGTTGTAAGTAATAGGGTAAAGAAGACTTTTCAGTAGATCAATGGGAAAATCCGATTGATAAATGAATACGTTGTTCGTGATCCTAAAAGTAATAAAGATATTTTCTGGGGCAGCCTACAGAAGATCGCCGGGCTTAAAACACTTTTATGAAGATTATAGGTCTACGAGACAATGATGTAGCTGTACTTGGCTGATCCATCCAACAGATGCTTCTGACCCACACATCAATGTTTTATTGAGGACTATTCTACCACCTGACTCCCGGGAGCATGCTTGTGCGCGCTCTTGCCAACTTTCTGCGCATGTGCAATGAAGGTCCCTGAGTTGGGGTAATGGGGGGGTTGAAAACTTCTTTCTTCACGCGAATGGCGTTTCACAGCCAAGGCCGAGGGAAGAAATAGGAGTAACCAAGAGTGTAACCCACTATCGCTTGAATTTGACATGGTGTCCGACCTTTACCCAACTAATATAGTTGTCTCGTGTCGTTATTTTAACTTCATTGCATCACTTGAGCATGTTGTTATCACCAGTAGGCTGAACATTGCATGGCCATCTCTCCTCCTCCTGCGCAGGTGAGTGTCAACTCATAACATTATCGCTAGCCAAGGTAAATGCATACTGACACGGTATCAAACTTAATTTTAACTTATTAAAAAGTAAAATATTTTCTGTTTACAGTCACTGTTTCGCTCCAATATCACATCATGGTTAATTCATCCATTGTCGTCACACCGCTCCTTTTGGCTGTCACTACTATGTTGACAAGGCAGTTACTGTAGAGTCACGCTTATCATTCAAAGCAACACCTGGCCCTCCTACTTTTCGCTGTCAGCATTGCAGTAAACATTGCGGAAATGTTATAATGTACAAGTGAATTGTGCTGTAATTGTGTCAACTGTATAATAACACCCAAATATGCCACTTTCCAGCAGTGCCTATCTCTTTCAGCAGACAGGATTTGTTCACAGGTGAAACACTGTCAAGGATAATGTAGTTCTTAGTTGACTTGCAAATTGCTAAATGATAAAGAGAAGCTTCTTTTTTTTAAAAAATTTTTTTTAAACCTGCTGCAAAAAACAGACATAGCAGAATATAGAGCGCTTTGGCCTAATCCCTAAAATTGGCATAAACAGTAAATTCCTGCTTACATCAAGAAGAGATTATCTTGGTGATCTCAAAATCTATTCATGTATACTTGTGAAACCATATGGAGAAATTTCGTAGGAGATTTAGGTACCTAACAGAAACAATGTGTTTGTGCTTTGAGACAGTGTTCCCATGGAGGATTATCTTCTCCAAATCCAGCCAATAATGCATTGTTGGCTGGATTGTTGCTTATATAATGCTATAGAGGAATATGGTTCCGTTCTGGCTTTGGAGTAGATTTGTGAAGGGGGCTGCTGTGACCACAGAGATCAGCAGTGTTTCATTGCAAGCCCCGTTTTAGTTATATGCCCTTAAGCCGAGAAAATGTTTCTAACTCCTGATAGTGATGCATTTGTAAAGAGGCACTATTAAAATAGCTGATGCAGATGGGATTGGTCAACTACATCCCACATGTCCACTTAGACATTATAACCCACCAAATTCCTCAGGGAGGTTATTGGAGCTATAGAACCTTCTCAACTCTCTATTGTAAATAGCTTGCTGACTACTAGTTGTGTCCCTGACAATTTTAACATGACAAGAATCCAGCCTTTCTGAACTGAACATGTCTCATATCGCCAGCACTACAAAACAATTTTGTATTGCCAGTGCGTTCTCCTATAGATGGCAGTGTGTGGTTTGGATGAGGCCTGTTTTGGATCTGGTCTGTGACTCTTTTTCTCAGGCTTGGTGCATACCATAGGCCCAAAGTGGCTCAAAAACAAATGTGCCCATTGCCAGCTTGGCAAATAAAATGGCCTAAATTGGATCACAACATCTGATGTTATTTGTTGTTGTCTTTTTTGACTTAAAAAACATTTTGAGAAGCTCCTCCAGTCTTATTATATTTTACAACACTTTCATAATGCTGTTATACATACTTATATTTATACATAACAAATGTGTTTATATATACTTATTTTTATACATATATAGCAAATGTATTTAGACATGTATTATTTAGCTATATATTTACGTATATCTACTTACCTACATACTCCCTAAATGTTACATATGTAGTAATACATATTTAAAGGAAAAATCCCCCCTAAAATGCTTGAACTCTGTTAAAAAAACAGCTGTTGGTGATGTACCTTGTATTTCTGGGTCCATTTTGTGACTTAGTGTGTTTTTCATATTCCTGTGATTAATTGGCCAAATGTAGACATCGTGACATCACAAGTGATAAGTTTAATAAGAGAAAAACTTTCAACAATCTACAACATCAACGGTAAACTTCAGGTTTTGGTGTCAGTCACTTTCTAGACTTACCATTTTGCACCAACGTTCAACAATCATACAAGGAGAAATCCACTGTAGAAGAGGAAGAGACACCAATTTCTCCATTGACAGTATAGTTTTTATTATTTGAATTTTTTTTTCTACTATTGTTGTATTGCTTATTTTCATATTCAAGTTGTGTGCTCATATTGTATTTCCTTTTCCCTGCTGAATGCTATTATTTTTGCTGCTGCAACAAACTAATTTCCCCAACGGGATCATCTTATTAACTTGAGCTAAATTGTTGCCATGCTATCTTCTATGCACTGCAGATGTCAGACATATTTGTATCTCTGGGAAGGGAGAGTAAGGGATATGACTGGAGACTGCATATTTTGTCAATGAGATTCTTTTAGAGAAAGTCTACCCAAAAATGCCATGTTCTGAGAACTAGACCTGCTTACTTACAGGAAATGTGATACAGCATTGCAGCACAGTGAGTCACTGTAATGCTCCTCTGAAGCTCAGCCTTTTGCTTAATGTGCCCTTGCAGAATTATCTATAATATGTCTAGCATGGCATTGCATTTCCTTTATGTAAGCATTGTAAGGCTATCTGTTATTGATTGTTGGCCTTGGGCAGAAACAGAGAGAGAGAGAGCATGAGAGAGAGAGAGTGGTGTGTGTGTGTGTGTGTGTGTGTGTGTGTGTGTGTGTGTGGGTGGGCGGGCATGTGTAAGAGTGATGCAAAAGGACGATGAATATGTTAGGAAAGACATTGATAGACAAATGTAAATGATAAAGGTGTTAAGTAATAGTTTTTTTTCTTGTTTTGTTTTCTAATATCCAGATTAAGACATGACTGGATAATAAGTGGAAGGATCACTCCACTATTCATAAACTATGAACTATGTCCATGGGAGTTTCATCTCGAGGAATGAGTCAGGTAACTATTATTATTATTATAACTATTATTAGCTACCTATTTTTGTTTGCTGTGGATTTCATAATTTCTGCAATTTCCTATGCATAATGCTCAAATGTATTCAACCCTTAGTTCATCGTGGTTACAGTGGTGATTTAATGGTGACTTAAGGACTAAAACATAACAAAGCAAAACTTACAAATCACCTAAAAATGCAACACTTACAGTGGTTAACAATACAGATTTGTTGTTCTGATTGGTTACAGCATTCATTCA
This sequence comes from Gephyroberyx darwinii, assembly GCA_900660455.1. Taxonomy (NCBI): domain Eukaryota; kingdom Metazoa; phylum Chordata; class Actinopteri; order Trachichthyiformes; family Trachichthyidae; genus Gephyroberyx; species Gephyroberyx darwinii. The sequence goes on along the minus strand of CABFOQ010000506.1, from coordinate 46,496 downwards.
GTGAAATGTCAGTTGCTAAGTGAGAATGGTTTAGATAGAGTTATTTTTTTGTTTATTCAGTGGCTGAAATACTTGGAAGATGTCTGTGGTTGAGAAAAACTGCCAAGAATATGGTTCGGTTAGAGGCAGACTTGCAGAGTAATTATAGAGTGGGTCCAGTCTATGTAGAGACATACCATTTGGCAAGAAGTGTCAGCCAATGACGACTCAAAACTGTGTGTCTACACAATTGGTAAATCCTCTTCTGTCCCTCCTCCACTGGTGGGATAGGCAAAGAGAGATTATAGTCAAAAACATTTGGAGGTGAGAGAAGAAAAGCTCTAGACTTGGATACAACTGGTCACAGACAAACATTTAATACTGAGGTAAGGAAAAAACATGATATTTCATGTGCAGGAAACTTTACAGAATGTATTCCCCATAGCACATCATAGTCAATTCAATAAAGGTATTACTTTGTTATGAAGAGTTGTTCAGGATATTGATTTATATTCAGAATATTTATTGTTTATGAATATGTGTACTCTAGTAGACATGGCAAACTTATATATATATATATATAAATATATAAAATGTTTTATCACAATACATCTTGCATGTTTTTTGTGGTCTCATTCAGTAAGTCCTAATTTTATGATCATCACATGGAATCAGGCCTCTTAAAATCCTGTCATTTCTATACTCTCTGTGTTGTATATATCCCACTTTCCAAACCAAAGTTTGGATTATTCTTTTCCTCTGCAAGAGCAATAAATTCTTGCTGTTCTACCACTATTGATCCTAACAGGTCACAGTGGAAAAAGCACTAAAGAGTGTGTGCCTTATAACCTGGAGGCAGCCTGCGATTATCAGCTGAATCTGGACTACCTCAAGTGTGTGGACGATTTCTAAAAAAGTGCCACCATTAAGCGGCTAAGCTTTAAGAGGAGGCCCAGAGTGGCAGTGAATAATGAGCAAAAACCACAGAGTGACATTTTACATGGCCAATGGCATTCTTCAGAATCCCTGTCATCAGCTGGCAGTGAAGATGCTAGAATATTGGCCATGTCTTCTATGACCAGAGGCCGGCCTCCTCTTCCTCCGCCTCATGGTTCTTCCTCAGATACCACACCCTCCAGGAATGTAGGACCCACAGCCTCTCAGATACTTTCTGAGCCTAAGCCTGTGCCTGCAGCGAGATCTCTTCCATTATCCAGACACAACCCCCTGGTGGAAAAGACCCTTATGGAGACCCGCAAACGTTTGGAGCAGGAAAGGACCATTCAGCCCCAGCCTGAGCCCCATCCCCGTCGACGTCTAGCCAGCTTTGGAGGACTAGGCTCCACTGGGTCACTCTCCCCGTTCACTGGCTTGGGTGCATATAACCAGAACAACAATGGGAACAAGCCTACCGGCCCTGGGGGTGATTTGTCTGTTAACATTAGCTCGTCCCCGGGAAATAGCAGAAGCACAGGGTCCCTGAGGCTCAGCCCACAAAACTCTGGCAGATCAACCCCAGTTACAAATCTCAGCCCCATGCACCTGCAGCATGTCCGTGACCAGATGGTGGTAGCTATACAGAAGCTGAAGGAGCTGGAGGAGCAGGTGAAAATCATTCCTATTCTACAGGTGAAGATCTCGGTCCTTCAAGAGGAAAAGAGGCAACTGGTCTCTCAGTTCAAGAACCAGAATGACAACCAGGACCTAAATGATTTGTTCCGGAAGAGAGCCCACAGCGTGGGGAGCTCTGACCATTTCCAGAAGGCTTCTCAGGTTGAGAACAAGGTGAAGAATGAGGAAGTACTTGAGGGGATAGTGCAAAGTGACTACACTGGTCTCAGGGAGTTCAGGCAACTGACTGAAGAGATGCAGGCACTGGAAAGGACCATCAAGGGTGGACGTTTGCAAACACGGCATGGAATAAGTTATAGCACGGATGACAGACCTATCAAGTCAGTGGGTGTTGGAACTGATAAAGATATCATCTTGTCTAAACCTATACAAGTGAACAAATATGTGGACACTGAACATATAGAGACAAGGTCCATTTCAACAGGAGTATCTGAGGTCGATCTTGGAATTGTCACAGACACAGAGCTTGAAGCCCAGCAACAAATAATTGAGGCCCTGAAGGAGAAAATCTGTCACTTGGAAACAGAGTTGAAGGAATCAGCTCTTCAGACAGAGATGAGCCGTCTGAAGCTGGAGCTTCAGGCTGCAGGGGCTAGGAACCGGGTTGACAAGGCCTCCACTGCTAGGCCATCTACTGAGAGTACAGGCACTGAGGCCAGGCCTCACACCAGGAGCCAGGGAGTGGGTAATCATACAGAGCTCCGTGATGCCAGCACAGGGGAGAGCACTGAGGTGAAGATGTGTACTGTTGGAGTATCTTGTAGGCCTGGGCTAAGGGATGTATGCACAGGCCCAGATGTACCCATGAGCCACTGGGAGGTCAGGCAGCGAGTGGAGAGCAGGGAACAGTGTGTGGGGATACACGTTATTACAAACACGCAGGGGGTTGGGACAGAGATAAAGGTATGTAATGCAGAAACCAACACAGATATAACAATGGAGAATTCGGGGTCTGGCAAAGGACAGATGGAGTATCGTTCAGTGGCTTGTGGGGCCTGTTCAGTTGAAATGACTATTAAAGAGACAAAGGAAGTGGTTTCTCATGGTATGGCCACAGATCCAGTCAGAGGGGTTGATCTGGGCATAATGGCATCACCGCAGACAGCTTCACAGCGCACCAACACAATGCCCAATTCAGTGTCCCGCTTTACCAATACCAGACGTGCCTTCAACACCAACTCTAGCACCAATACTGTCCTCAATACCCAGGAGAAGCACACTAACACCATTCAAACTGTTACTAGGACAGTGTCTGTAGGTAACAGGGTCCGAGACATCCAAAGTATCCCAAAGACCCGTTCAGTTTGTGTAGGAACTGAAACTTTGATAGGAAGTGCCTTCAAACAAATACCAGTGACAAAGGCAACCCGAGACACAGGTGTTGGGTTCACAAACATTACTGAGAATTTCCTGGTTGGACTGAAAACACGGAATATGGCCTGTGGACCTTCCCGTCTACCTGACCCCACCAAGACTAGGAGCATTGGTGTAGGCGAGGGGAAGATACAGAATTTTTCAGTTTCATCCCCGATACCTGGACGGACGTCACAGCACTCTACACAGTCCCAGTGGGACCCAGACCTGAACCATTACATAGAGAAAATGCAGAGGCTGCTAAGGGAGCAGCAGGGCCCGCTCACAGAGAGCTACAGTGAGCGGGGGGAGGTGTTTGTCCACCAACAACGGAGCCTGGGAAATATTAACCCCAAGCTGTCCTGCATAAACCCAGCCATGGCACAAGGAGGAACAGAAGTCCATCCTCTTGACTCACAATCTACAGGTAGCACTGCAAGGATTGGTGTTCATGCTGGATTGTCATTTTTTACTTTTATCACTTTTACCATTCAAGCAATTACCTAATATCCCCTTTCTCTGCTGCAGACAACAGACTGTTTAAGTCCCTGTCTCAGCTCTCACATGATTCCTCTGAGAGTGATAGAGCAAAGTCAGGAATCTGTCAACTGGGTTGGAATGATTCAGAGGTGAAAAGACGGATCCAAATAATAGAACAACAGGCATCCTCAGCTCAGCAAGGTAAACCTGTGCATGCATACATGTGTATGTGTGTGTGTGTGTGTCGGTGTGTCGGTGTGTTAGTCCTATCTAATCCCTTTATAATCTGTTATGTTCAAAGCGTATCTTGCTGAGAGTTACAGTAAATACCAGGAGGGTAAGAGTGAGAGCTACTGTCTGTTCAAAACACTCCAGATCAAAAATATCCTGTTCTCGGACCACTCCCAAGTCCCACTTTTCCCACTGGTATGACGTTTAGAGGAAGTGGCTCCGTTTGACTCTTTCCAAATTGACTCTTTGAGACATACACTTGCAATGTTCGGATTGATATTAGGTTTTGGAATGCTTAAGTAAGCAGTTTGTGGCTGAAGAGGGTCTAAAAGTGAGAGAATGCTTTCTCTTTTAAACAAAGTAACTAATTTTCAAACTAACTTCATAGTTGTAAGAAAGCAAATACAACCCGCACTTCTTATGAATTCATATTCTTACTCCTACAGATCCAGATTGAGCTGCTGCCTTATATTAACTACATATGTTGTAGTTAATACATGTTAATACCATTCAAATGTCAGAGTGATATATTAATGATTTGTGAGGTATGTATGGATTCAGAGCCTTGTGTTCCATGGTTGTCCCTAGACAGGTCAACTAATGCCAATATGCTGCGGTCTATAATGAAGAAACAAAATGGCGACCAGGGCTGCAGCAGTAACAGGAAGAGCTTGAAGTTTATGGGGGTGAGCATCGGGTAAGGTTCTCCTGTCCAAACTCTTATTTGTACAAGAAGACAAGTTGGATTTATGATGGATACCATGTCTTTAGTTGTGTATGGGTGCATGCCTGGATATGTTAGTGTAGTTTCACTGTATTAGACCCTTGTGGTTTGTCCTTAGATTAGACCCCATGTCAGCGTATGAGCCACCTGCCAGTGAGCATGCTAACTACGAGGAAGAGGAACAGAAAGAGAATAGAAAATGGAGGGAAGCTTCTGGCCAGTGTGATCAAGGTGGAATACAAGCAAGAGGAGTCTCCAGAGACCTGAAAGGCTCTGCGACATCAGATACACATCAGAGGTAGGAGTCAACAAGGTTTTACATTTAATGAATGTTTTATTTGAATAAGGCCTCTGCATTAAAAGGCATCACCCTAACCCTAATAACATAATAATCTACACCTCAGTGTACTCAAGCAACTTTTTACTACGGGCATCCTCAATACCTGTGCTTAGTAACCAGTAGCATTTTATTCCCTTAAGGTTTAGGCTAAGTGACAAGATGCTTTCTGCATGTCAAGAATTAAGGATTCACCTGAGTGATGACAAGGCTTTATCCAGCAGGGAACTGGTAAGTTTTGGTTACCATATATAGTGTATGTGTGTGTGTGTGTGCGCGTGTGCGTGTGTGAAGTGCACCTGTGGAGATGGGCCGGAGGATCCTTGAGGCAGGGTGTGTTCAAAAATGTCATGTAAAAATGAAATGAGTTTGGCTTTGGGCACCCAGGAATGTACCGACTCTGTAATTTTCTGTCATGGAATTTTTCTTGAACTAAAAAAAACAATGTTATTTTTTTCCTGACGTCCACTATAATTAAGTAAAGGGATAGAGAGAGGGAGAATGCAAAAGAGGCACTAGACAGACAGAATTCACTCTGAATCACACACATACACACACTCACACTAGCTACAGATAGTTTGGTAGTAGTTATATTATAAAATATTTTTTTTTGTGGATGAAATGAAGCCAACCTCTTAAGTCCTTTCCTTCATGAGGTTGGAGCTCTTTTATACAGAGTTATGGGTTATTGTGTTCTTTGTCTACGTTATTTCAGTCACATCCCCATAATTACATGTCACTGGCTATTCAAAGTTCAAATTACTCTGCACAATGTGAATTATGGGAACTTGACTTGCAAAACCGAGGCATTAATGAAGATATCTAAATAACATTCCTGTTTCTTAGTATGCCTGTCTGATTGTATTGTTGTCTCCCTCTTAGCATGCCTGTCTACACACACTCCAGCAAGAGTGGTTCTGTGTGTCCAGCAATAAATCAGCCATTCCTGCCATGGTGGAAGACTACTTGTCTACATTTAGGGTTATATCATCCTCAGTATTGCAACATGTAGCGAATATGGCTGATGGCAACGGAAACACAGCTCTGCACTACAGTGTATCTCACTCCAACTTTCGTGTTGTCAAGAAGATGCTGGATGCAGGTAATATACTTGCAGGGCAACTAGAGTTCATCTCATATTATGACATTTTGACTTTTTTTGTCTTCTCCCCCCTTCCCTTTTATTATTGGAGAGCATTTTTTTCCATAATTTACTCATACAGTGATCCTGCAGAAATGATCCTGCTAGTGCTGTTTGGGCCTCAGCAATTCAGAAACCACAACAATTTCTGTGCCTATTGAGTAGAATACCATAACAATGAACTAATGCAGAGAAAAACAAATCATCAGTTAAACCTGCACTCTGTGAGAGAAGACTGGCCCCTCCCCCTTTATTGAGCTGCTGCAGATTCACTCCTTTCACCCCAATTGGGACAGTTTTCTCCGAGCACAGGAAGTGATGAATTGAAACTTACGAGCCGGGCGCATACAGCTCTGAACCAGCAGTGAGTGAGCTGGTGCCTCAGCTATCCCTACAGAAATTTACACAGATGACAGAGCACAGATGACTCAAGCTTCTTCACCACCTCCAACCTAACAAACCACTAAGAGGAAGACATTTAGGCCCGGTTACCTCTCGCTGCCACTTGGGGCTGCCAACAACTAAATTACATAAAGTTACATAGTGCAGGTTTAAATACTAAGTACATATACTAATGTGTTTTCATTAGTGACTGAGGTACTACAGGTGAATTGTAGCCAATATCAGTTCCATGTGCAAAAATGCCCCTCCAACATAATGAATGATGTGTGCAATAGCAACAAAAAAATTCCTTGATTTATGCTATCACAGATATAGCATATATATATATAGTAAGCTGGGACAGCTGGGAGGCCTTACAATAGGCCTGGAACAAATGCAATCAGCATAAAGCGTTTGAAAGAGCATTTGTGGTTAACCTCATAATAAATAAGAATGTACACTTCTTTCTTTCTTACATACACGTAACTTTCTTTTCATGTGTTTGTTCTCTTCACTTCGCTCTCTTCACCTCCCACTGACTACCATCACTACAGAGGTGTGCAATGTGAATCAACAGAACAAGGCAGGCTACACACCCATCATGCTGGCTGCACTTGCAGCTGTGGAGACTCCAGACGACATGAGAGTTGTGGAGGAGCTCTTCACAAAAGGAGACATCAATGCCAAGGCCAGCCAGGTCAGTGTATTGCGCAGGACTCACTTAGTGGGTATCCTACAGGCACATTTGTTGTCTCTTTCTCTTGATGAATAACCCTGTTGTCGACTCATTCATACTATAGATGGATCACTGGATTGTTATATTTGTCGTTTGAATCAGATGGTTAATATAGGAATAGGTGTAGTTTATTCATGCATAGAAAAGAGGAGGAAAATTGTAGGTGAGAGAAAAAAGAAAAAAAAATCAATGTGATAGAGACACGTGCACAGAATCGAGGTGACATGTTTTCAAGGAGTGAAGGATGAAGAGTGGTAACTTTTTTGTTCATCAGAGAAGTCTATACTTGAGATTGAAGAAGTCTATTTGGAATTGTTGAGATATGTATATTTAGTAGTATTAACCTACTATTTGTGTTTAACCATGACATTCTGCACCTGCAGGCAGGTCAGACGGCACTGATGCTGGCAGTGAGCCATGGCAGGATAGACATGGTGCAGGCACTCCTGGCTCAGGGGGCAGAGGTCAATCTCCAGGATGATGAAGGCTCCACGGCACTGATGTGTGCAAGCGAGCATGGCCATGCTGACATTGTTAAACTGTTGCTGGCACAGCCAGATTGCGATGCCACCTTGACTGACAGTGTGAGTCATTCTTGCCGCTCTGTGCAGCCACTTTGGGCGTGGTGGCTTCAAACTCTGCAGGATTATATCTTTGTCTGTTGCACATTGCATCACACAAACAGACAGTAAACATTTGTCAGACAAAATTATAAACAAAGAATTCCATTTCAATCAAACATTTTGGGGAAAAGAGATCAAACTTGCAAATACAGTACTTATACTTTACAGTAATGTGTATAATGTGATACATATTCCATCAGTAAATTCATGATACATAGCAGAACCTCTCAGAATGAATATACTTTGTCTCTGTGTGTACACAGGATGAAAGCACAGCCCTGTCCATTGCATTGGAGGCAGGACATAATGACATTGCAGTGCTTCTTTATGCACATGCCAACTTCTCCAAAGGACAGGCTGGGGTGTGTAGGTTAATATAGTCACAATAACTCATTAAAGTAGTATATATTTATACCTTTTGTTACTTTATTACACTGTGTGTGTGTGTGTGTGTGTGTGTGTGTGTGCGTGCGTGCGTGCGTGCGTGCGTGCGTGCGTGCGTGCGTGTGCATGTGTGTGTATTCACATGTATGCCCATTCTCTCTTTTTAGGGAACCGCTCGTCTTGGTGGCAAGTCACTCCCTTGCTCTGGTGGAAGAAACTTCTTTGAATGAAGTGATGCCCCAAATACTCCAACCTCCCTTTGCTGTGAATGGATGTTTCATGTATGACATTCATGAGATGCTGAAGTACCACCACTCCCAGTAAAGTATTGTTCATAACAAAAAGGCTCAGTATTTTGAGAATGTTTTTTGAGAAATGTTTGTCAAACTTATAGTTGGATACCAAGTTATGACTCTTTGTTTGGATTCTCCATGGACATGCTTTTTTCATTATTGTCCTCTGCCTTATAACCATTTGTTGGAAAAAGCAATAATAGTGAAGCACCACTTGACAGTGTACAAGCTATTCTCCAATTAAATGCACCATAGTTTAACATTTGCATTAGACAGCACAGTGTGGGCCATAATGTAACTCAACACATAATATAAAGCATGATAGCATGAAGCATGAAGTATATTCTGTGCATGTAGAATAGATAGTGTTATATGCTGAAATCATTTATTATATACTTGCAATCAAATGTTAGCGTTTGTCATAGTCCTATTATTTTATACTTTTTTGGGAACGGGGACTAAATTTGTCTAACAGAGAAAAGCCGTGTTTTTGTTAAAGAAATCATGATGAAAACAATGAATTAAAATGTTGAAACTTGGGAACACATCCATATTTTTTATCATAATTTAAAAATATTATGGATTTTATTTGTTTTTATATGTAGCCTGTATCTGTACCACTTAACCTGAAATGACTGATCACTTTTTGACCTGTGTAAAATGTTAAAAAAAAAAAAAAAAGGGAAAAAAAGAGATATCATGAATTTATACACTGAGTGAAAGAGAAGCATGTGCAACATGCCAAACAATGAATGTGAATTTTCTAAACTTATGCCTCCTGAAATTGTTGACACCATCAGATCAAATCATTGTAATCTACTGTATTGCAGTGAATATCCATTTACTACTTCCAGTTTGTGTGTTCTGTCACTACAATACAGTGTCGGGTAATTTATATGTATTTCAAGAATAAACATCCGGTACAAATATTGCGGAGGATACTGACAAATGGACCTTTAGCCAACTTTGATTCTGTTATGGATCAGGATAAGTCCTAAAGGGTTCTTGAGTCTTGTTTCTATCTAGTCTTGTTTGTGGCATATCTCTAAAATTAGGTCATTTCAATCTCTTTCTGACTTGGAGAAAGTTATTCATGACTTCATCTCGCCTTGACTGCTATATGAACTCTGTACTATTGCTTCAACTGAAAAGCTTTTTTGTCCACCTAGGATGCAGCAGCTTGGTTTTTAACAGAGCTGATATAACTCTGATTCTAGCTACCTTACATTGGCTTCCAGTTAATTTTAGAATCACTTTCAGGATTGAATTGATGTAAAGCATTAAATAGCATTGCCGCAGTTCATATTACAAAGCTTTTATGTCCCTATGTGCAGAAGCCTGCAGATACATCTCTTTAGACTGTTCCAAAGCCTGTAGCTGATAATTAATACTTGGGTGTTTTTCCTTTTACTTCACAGCAGATTGTAACTCCAAGAAAACTGTGAAGTGGTCAGACAATATGTTGACAGGTTTTGATGCAAATGCATACATTTTTAGGCAAGTGATAAATCAGTGTTGTACACTCACCTATTCACTGATGTTTAGGTGGCATACTCCAACAATGATTTCAGACAATTTTCTGATCTACATGGATGGATAAATTGACCATATTCTGTGTATATGACCTATAGGTGGTACTAAAGGTTTTCATTTTTATTTTGCTATTACAACAGTTTTGCAATTTTCTGTGAATGTGGATTTACTGAGCTCTGTCCTCCCCAACTTTTTGAATCACCACCCTCCACTCGTTCAAAGGACACACTGTTTAGCATGCCCTACATCACTCAGAGCTTGCAATGTGTTTATTTCACAGAGAACAAACAATATTTCATCTTTTAGCAAAACAGCACAGCGCTTCAAATGATTTTTTAATAGTTACAGAGCAACAATAGGCGCTAGCTACGAGCTTTGTTTACAAACAGATATTTAGGTCCTGTAAACTGTTACTTTCCTTTAAAACTCTTGCTGAAAGCTCTATAAACTGATTAGTAAAGAGCAGGATAATGGGTTTTTGTGTTTACATTCTGGCAAGAGTAGCCTGAAAGTTGGCAAACTGGGCTTGTGGTTGGAAAGTCAGTGTGAACCCCATGACTGGCTGGGAGATTCTGGCAAGGGCAAGTTAATGAGTTACTCTGCCCCCCCACCCCCCAAATAAATAGGGGTTTATAAATGTTTTATACAGTTGCAATATATCTTTAAGAAACCAAAACATTCAATTCAAAGGCCTTTTTTTTTTTATAGTTTGTGTGTTTGTTACAGTGTTTATGCACATCTCCACTCGCATGACAATCTCAGGGTTTGTACACTGCTGGTATCAAAATTGATTTGTTCTTTTGAATGTTCACAGTAATCCCACGCCATCCAGCCTACATCGTAGCAGATGAGTTAATGAATTTAAGATTACCAATGTGAAACTGGTTCTCTGACAATAGGAATGAAGTACCTTATTTTGAAGCTTACATTACACCAACTATGATCAACTGACAGACATGAATCTTATCTCTTGCCTATATATTCATCAAGTGTCATCAAGTCTTTCAAATACCTTTTTCACTCAAAGAGCAAATTCTCTCACCGAGAGCAACGGTTGGAGCACTGGTTCACAGCCTGAGCTAAAAACTTGACTGCTTGCCACTAATAATTTCCAAATTGTATAGTCAGTCCTATTTTTTTTTCTTAACAAAGCATCTGCCAGAGGATTGCTTAGAGGGGCATCCTCCACAGTGAGCTACTGGGTGAAAGAAAACCTTTTGGTATACCAGTGTGTGCCACAACCTCTTTGTTTAATGTGCTGCCTTCACACCCACTATGCTGCACACAGTTCTCATGAGTTTATTGTTCATGCACTGCTCCGTTTCTGTTTATTGTTTCTTGTTTGGCAGGTACATGTTGAGCTGAACCTAATGCCCCTAAGCAGGAGAAGTTAACATTCAAGAACCAATTATTCCTTTTTGAAGGTGGTAGGATGTTGAAAATGTTTTAGTTGTGATACTTGCAATCCATGAGGGAACTTATTAGAGGTGTTTTATACAGTTGCAATACATCTTTAAGAAATCAAAACATTCAATTCAAAGGCCTTTTTTTATAGTTTGTGTGTTTGATATAGTGTCTATGCACATCTCCACTCGCATGACAATCTCAGGGTTTGTACACTGCTGGCATCAAAATTGATATGTTCTTTTGAATGTTACAGTAATTTCAGCTACGCCATCCAGTCCACATCGTAGCATATGTGTTAATGAATTTAAGATTACCAATGTGAAACTGGTTCTTTGACAATAGGAGAGAGGTATATCAATCTCAAATCTGCCATTCTCCCCAAAATACTTGAATGAACGGTAGCCAGTCAACTTACAGATTTTTTGTCAAAAAACAACCTATTTGATCCCTTTCAATCTGGCTTTAGATCTTTCCACTCCACTGAAACTGTACTCACAAGAGTGGTCAATGATCTCCTGTTAGCTATTGACTCCAACTCAATCTCAGCACTATTGCTGCTTTGTCACAATTGATCATACGATACTCTTGAGCCATCTTGAAAATTACATTGGTATCCGGGGATCAGCACTTTCTTGGTTTAGGTCCTATCTACTTGATAGATCACACCGCGTCTTTTACAACAACATGACCTCAGAGTGTTGCGATATGGACTTTGGTGTGCCACAAGGCTCTGTCCTAGGACCACTACTATTCTATATCTATATGTTACCACTCGGTGACATCATTCGCAAATTTGGCATTAACTTCCACTGTTACGCCGATGACACCCAGATTTACTCCCCTAGTCCAATGATGACACTGACTGAGCTGCTGTTTGCTATGATGCCCCACATCAGGTCTGGATGTCCCACCATAATAAACTTTTATGCATTGTGTATACGCTGCTTGCCCAAACTCTGTATCTATTTCACACCCAGCCTGCCTGGTAGGGGGATCCCTCTCTGAGTAGCCCCTCCCGAGGTTTCTTCCAATTTTTCCCTAAAAGATTTTTTGGGGAGTTTTTCCTTGTCCTCTGTGAGGGTCTAAGGCTGGGGGATGTCGTGTACTACTAACCATTTATTGTTTCACATGTTGGGCACTGTGAAGGCCTTAGAGACTGTAACGGTGATTAAGGGCTATACAAATAAATGTGATTTGATTTGATTTGATTTATCTTATTTTGAAGCTTACATTACACCAACCATGATCACCTGGCCGGCATTAGTCTTATCTCTTCCCTATATATTCATCAAGTGTCATCAAGTCTTTCAAATACCTTTTTCACTCGAAGAGCAAAGTCTCTCACCAAGAGTGACGGCTGGAGCACTGGTTCACAGCCTGAGCTAAAAACTTCAAGAGTTATTTTTTCTCTACATATTTAATCCTGTTTCCTTGATGCTGCCAGAAACGGAGCTCTGTCTGACTACAAACCTGTTTTAGTGAAACCCCAATAGGTTAGTTGGTATCTCCCCTGCTATTAGCGTGATATCCAATAAGAAATAGTATACATTTGAATGTCTCAAGTCGGGATATAATTCACGGCAGCTCTTACGCCATCACCAAGGTTATTATATTTAACTAGGCAACTAAAACTAGGTATAAAATGACCCAAAACATCATTCAACTTAATAAGGACAAAACAGAAGTATTTGGAGCAGAATCCAAGAGCGAAAAATTGACTACACACTTAAAATCTAGTTCCTAATATGAAGCCCCTGGCCACAAACCTAGCCGTGTTTTGATCAACTTTGCTATCAAATAAAGCAAAAATGCCCAATCATTACCTACAAACAGATATTTTCACATTCAGCATAATATGGTTCTTGACTGACCATCTTCACATTCTCCATTTCTCTCATGAAGTTTGAGAAACTCAACCAACAGTTGAGAAATGGCTCTCAAATTTCAATGGGTCATCAATACTTTTTTTCCATTTTCTGCTCTGGCAGACACCAGCTTCATCCCCAAGGGGGACTGACCTCAAGGTCTCAGGCCGGCTCTCCTCTCCGACTACTTTGTCTCTGGCTCCACCACACCAGCTATTGTCCTTTCTGCCCTTTCTATCCCTTCAATCTGGACCCACTATCCAGGTCATTCTACAAGTTTGTTGGCTTATCATTCCATAAGCTAATGTCTTAACTTTAGGTGTTGTGTTCACCTCAAAGATAAGAGAGCAAGATGCTTTAATGTTTTTGACATCTTTTCAGAGGACAGACATGGATGACTGGCTTATTGTGGGTGTTAGGTGGCTATGTGACCTGACACTGCAAATCACAGAGTGGAGAACTGATCAAAGTACTTTTGTCATAGAGAGCGAGCAGATATTATAGAGCCGAGTCTATGTTTGCACCACTGCAGATTAATATTGAATTCTGACTTTGAATAAGTAATACATAATTTATGAAATATTCAGAATAACCTATGCCCTGGCACAGTTTGGTCTGTTTTAGTGACTCCCTACTGTCTTCAACAGAGTACAAGAGAGGAGTGTTTGACCAAACCCAGTCTGTGAAAGCCATGAGTGGAGCAATCTTGGCTTTAAAGGTGGAATGATAATTCAGTTCTGCATCAGCCCTCCAACTGCGACACTATCATTGTTTACTGTTACATAAAAACACTGATGGTTAATGAATAAAAGATGTGAATATTTGCCAATGTTTAAGTGTATTCAATTTCCTTCCATTTCCTTGGAATAGTAGAAAGATTGGAAATGATATATTCTTGGATAGGTCATTCAGCTGAAAAAAAACATTTTTGTCAGTATTTGCAAAAGAATCAACGGTAAAGAAACTTTGTACGTCAGTGAAACAGGCCTATAGTGAAATGTCTCTAAAAGATCTGTCAGTCAGTCTGACAGCTCTCATTCCTCGGCTTTGGTTTTCAATTTTGATTTAGATTTTTTTTGCCTATTTATAAAGCTTTTAGAAATAGCCATTGCAAATAGAAGACAGAAAGCTTATTCTACAACACAAGATGTGTAGGGAGATGTGTTGATCTCAATGCCGCCCCACAAGCTTCTACCCCGCCCCCGGGCCTGTCGCTGTGTCTCGTTGGTGAGAGCTTGTGTGTGTGTGTGACTGAGTGCACTCCGAGTCATTTCCCAGCAATAGCAATAAAATACAATGCCATACTAGGTCCAACATCAAAATTTGCTGTTGCTATGGCAACAGTCGGTAGTTGAAAGTGTTGTTTTGAGCAAGTGGATCTTGGGAAGAAATTATATTTTTATTTCACTGTTATGAGCCAGTCCAGCCAACTGACATTGGCCTACTAAATCTAGTCTTCACAACTTCGATTATATATTGGCATATGCCATTTTGAAGCTTTACAAATAGAGGGCTCCCTCCTTATGTTTTTTAACCAGCAGTAATAGCCATGACATGAGGCTGGCATGTCGGGGATTTGGGCAGCAAATTCTAATCTCATGCAAATTAATCCCCTTGTACACCGAATTAAGAAATGGCTGCAAATATCATCAACTAATGGTGTTGGTTCACAGCACATCTGTGTTTGTTGCTGTTTCTTGGCTAATGATTATTTCAAACCTGGAAGTAGTGAAGCCTCTATTTGTGCATTACTGAATTCCTGTGTTCCAGTTTTAGTGATTTGTCTTCTGTTTTAAAAATAACTTACTGTGCTCTATTGCCAATATTGAAATGAAGCTCTAGTATCTGCACCAAGCTGATCTGCACCAAACACAAAGCACATTGCATCCTCAATCCTGAGGCTCTTGGCACCCTTGCATTTTATGCAGATTATGTACAATAATTATAACATTTTAATTCTATAATTGAAATAACTGAAACAACTTCTGGTCTACATATGTTCATCTGTTTTATTTTGACAGCACATGATCAAACAACAAGAATACAAATATATTATATGAATATTTTATGGCTTCAAAATTGAAAAGTGGCTATGGCCATGATTAGTGAAACCCTTTTCTAGTCGTAAACAAAGCAGTGATATGTATTGCCAAAGAGCTCTGATTTGGTTTGTCTAGGTGGGTCTTTGGCAAAGATCAATTCTTCTTGCCCTTCAAGCCCTTCTTGATTCAATGTCCGCCGTATGATACGGGCTGAAACCATTACCCTAGACCTCTCCAGGTCAGCCTTAAGATCTTTGGATGTCATGCGAGGTGTTTTTTCAATAGCTTGCACCAATCTTCAACGACATCTGAGATCAATTTTCCTCATACCCCCACATCCTGGGAGATTCTTAACAATTCCATGAGCAGCAAACTTCTCAACATTCCTCTTAATAACATTGCGAACTGTGGAATACCAAGGTCTCTAGAGGTGGCCTCATAGCCTTGTGAATAATAGCTTGGTGATAATAGCTCTTCTGACATCCTCAGACTCTTTTCCCTACACCATTCTCACAGACGACCAGGGAAGCAGAACAGACTGTTTTATCACTTTAAAATGGATAATCAGTTAATTTATACCATGTGGGCACCTGCAACCTGTCACAGGTGAGTTAAATTACACTGCAAATAACAATATATTTCCTCCAACACATTTGAATTGAATTGTTCTATAGGGTACCAATAATCATGGCCATGTTTCCATTTGGAAACCATAGTAGACTTTTTTTAAAATTCTTATTGTTTGATCATGTGCTGTTGTAAATTGATAGATGAATGTGTCAAGAGAGAAAGTTGTTTCAATTTCTAATATTTAGAAGATCTTGTACATTATCTGAATAAAATGCAAGGGTGCCAATAATTTTACCCCAGAACTGTAGTTCATATTAAATCATGTTAAATGTTACACGTAAAAGTATAGGCTAGCAATAAAATGCTAAAGTTAAAATGTTATAGTAGAGTGGAAAGAACACAATTCGACTACTACTTTCTACAATCTAGTTTATTCTTATTTGAAGAATAAACTTTGCGACAAGTCTCAGCCTCTCCTCCTAAGCATGCTACAGAATACAGAATACACCATCGCCAGTTGCAATGAAGATGAAAACCAGTCATTGTGTTGGTGCAGGAACAAAAAAAAAATATTTTAGCTCAGTTCTGTTTTCCTGTACTGTGTCTCCTTTTCTGTGGTGTCATTTCTGACATTATGGCATCTATGTGCTGCTTTCCAACAGAATTGTTACATGTGAAAGAGCCTCAAAGTGAATCACTGAAACATGATCTGTTTGAATACAAAACCATGGTGCATGTAGAAAGCCCACACATTTTCACTGGAATTATTCCAGGCCAGTTGTTCAATTTACAGAGATATTTTCCTTGCTCCTTCCTAGCAAGCAGTTTAGTCAGATTGAATGAGGCAATATTTCAACTGTATTTCTCTCCCCAGTGGAATTCTGGGGTAATTATACACACACATACATTACACACAAACATGCTCACACTTCATTGTATCAACCTTGAATATCCGTATTGCTGCAGGCTGAGCTGTGTCTCATGTGCATAAGATCCCTGCATATCGTTAGTTGACACAAAGTGGCATGCTCCCTCTTAAAATGCAATGCAAAAATCCTTCTCAGAAAAAAATGGACCTGATAACTTTAACAGCAGGGTAGAAAAAACGTCTGGCGACAGTCGATATTAAAAACATGCAGAGGGAGACAAGCTTGGGGCCTTCCACAGTCAGAAAAAAGACTTCGAAGAGCTGCAGTCAGGAGATGAGTATGACATTTGTATTTTTCCCCAGCCCATTGATTTGTATATGAAAACATAGCGCTTTTATTCTCCCCCCTTCTGGGCTCTGCTTTTGAGTGATCAGCTGATGAAGAGACTAGCAGCTCGTCGCTATGCTGGCTTGCTAATTCTCTCCCCCCCAGCTGCAGCCGATCCTGATAGCCAGCCTGCAGATTGCAGTCAGGTAAATATCCTCCTCCGTGTCTTTCTTCTCAAGCACAGGATTCAGCCAGGCTACATCGCATGGGAAGAGAGGAAGAGATGGATAAAATGTGTATCTGTGTGCATGCGAGGGAAAGAGAACCAGTGTCTCTGTAAGTTTATTCGTGTCTGTCTGTGTTTGTGTGTGTGAGAGAGCAGGGGAGAGGGAGTGTGTAGGTGTGTGCTGTAACAGATGAGAGGGAATCTTTGCCAGATGAGTCAGGGAAGAGGCAGGCTTGTTAGGAGATAGCACAGGCATGGAGCATCACATGCACACACTCACACATACACACTGAATCAGGCAGCTTTCAGCTGTTTTATACGTCTTTGAGGATTACTCTCCATCCTTCAGTATTCCACTGGAACGATTGCAGCCCGTTAGAGAGAGTAGCGGGGCTTTCAAAGCCTACGTTTTAGCTGAACGATCATCATCAGCAGCAGGATTTCTTTTGTTACCTCTGTAGTGCTGTTTCCTCTAACTCAGTTTTCTACCATGTCTTTTGTTTTTATTGTGCAGAGATGTGTTTGGTTTACTTAGTGCATATGTCCATTCACTGTATCAGTAAGAGCATGTTGCTTGAGAATAATGAATTTAATGAGGATTTTTTTAATTATCATTAATTATGATTCTATATAGTCCTGTTCATCTGGTCCTTTGGAGTGTTTGTGCATGTGTGACAGAGAACTGATATGTGGAAAATGTAACATTCAAGCAGGCTTCCATCT
Organism: Gephyroberyx darwinii; assembly: GCA_900660455.1. Taxonomy (NCBI): domain Eukaryota; kingdom Metazoa; phylum Chordata; class Actinopteri; order Trachichthyiformes; family Trachichthyidae; genus Gephyroberyx; species Gephyroberyx darwinii. Next base: position 28,640 of record CABFOQ010000506.1, on the reverse strand, counting down.
CTGTCCTTGACACCTCATAGATATTGCATATTGTATTATATAATGTGAAGTGTATGCTGGTGTATGCTGGTGTATGCTGGTGTATGTGCCTGTGTGATCCATGCATCAATATTCTGTTCAGATTGGCCAGCATGCCTTTTCTATTCATGACTGTATTTGAAAACATTTCCTCCCTCTTCTCTCCAACCTGGGTACTGTGCTACTGCCATAGCTGCTCCTGCTGCATGCATACTTATGTTTCTGGCCTCTAATTGCCTTTGTGCAAAATAAAGTGGTTGCAGCAGATACTTAAACGGGAGCTATGAAACGGAAGAAAATAACTCACCGATGCTGCAAACACCCCCTTTGAACATCTATATGCACACAACTACCACATACCAACATATCCACATAGGAAATTAATTTGTGTAGATAATGGCAAGTGTGAAGTAGGAAAACGAGTTTAATTTAGATTTTTTTTCTATTTGTTTTTTATATTGATGTACTTTATGACATGGTAATATTGCTATTATTTACCATATTTTCAAATGTATTCATTCATTTTGTGTTTAAAATGTTTTTGTAGAAAATTTGCTTTCTTTTTACGGTCATCTTTGACATCAAAGCCTCTATAGAAAATAATCTGTCTAAATTTGCAGCAAAACAGTTGGGTTTTTTAGATGCCATTGTAATAAATAAATAAACACTCTATGGGTTGAATATAAAATTATCCTGCTTTAATTCTTTGAAAGATTATTATTTTGGCATTTTGCCTTTATTTGATAGTCAGTAGAGAGAGACAAGAAAGATCAGGGATGACATGCAACATAGGCCCCAGGACAGATTTGAACCAACAACACCACGGTTATGGGGTATGCACCTTAGACCACTGAGCCACCAGGAGATACTCTGATTCAGTTCTAAATCTTTACACTTTGGTATTGCTAATTATTTGGAGTTTTCCAATGTTTTATTTGAGGTTTTAGAGGGTTAGACTAGGGTTAGAAAACTGCTCAGATTCCTTCACAACCTTATTTCCGCCCTACTCATTGCCCATTTCTGTCCTTATAATGATGAGATTTGAACTGAAGATGAGTGAAAGAATGATAGTACAGTACACATTTTATACTATAACATTTCATCCTCCTTACTCTACCCCTATAAGTTTGTTTGAGTTTGTTAGATGTCCCCACCCATCGCTCCCTCTTCCTGCAGCCTGAGGCAGGAGAGAACGGTTCCTTGGAGGACATGGAAGAGGACATCAGTCTGAAGAAACGAAAAGGTGATCACCATGGAGAGAAAGAGCTCCAGACGGGCCAGGAAGCTGGTGAAAAGGTCAAGAGGAAGCGGGGCCGCCCACCAGCTCAGAAACTACCTCCCAACCCCCCTGAACTCACCAGACAACTGAACACATTGGTTGACATGGTCATCAATTATAAGGACGGGTGAGGGTGCTGAGCTAAAAGTGTTTGAGGGCTGTGTTATGCATGATACTATGACAAAACTATATAGACTAGACATGTATGAGCTAATTGAAGAAAAATCAGCTGTGCTTTGATAATAATCCTTCAACACATACATACTTGGACATCAATATTGTATACAACATTTTACATTGTTTCCTGTCCTATCTTGGCACTGTTAGGGCATTGCAGGAAAGGCATTTGTTAGAGTTAGGAGAATACTTTCTTGATAAAATGAGGTTAAAATAATCTATGTCTCATGCTTCCAGGTTGGGTCGACAGATCAGTAAAGGCTTTGTGCAGCTTCCCTCTAAGAAGGAAGTACCTGAGTACTATGAGCTGATCCGAAAGCCTGTGGACTTCAGGAGGATCAGGGTATGTGTGCACTTGTGGTGGATTTTCAGCTGTGTGCCATTAAGCACTCCCAGAATATATAGAAAGAAAATCAAATTAGATGAACAGATACATAAATCCAAAACACACCATTGCAATATGTATCATATCATTACTTGGTATATAAAGTTATGCACACTTGATTGGTACTACAGTCGTGAGAAAAAGTTTGTGAACCCTTTTGAATAACGTGCATTCTTGTATAAATGGCTCCTAGAATATAGTCTAATCTTCATCTAAGTCATAAAATATATATTTATATATTTTTTTCTTATTAAGGACACTGTACAATGAATCACAATCACACATCAGGAGATACAAATAATATGGATCCGTGCATATATCAGTAATACATACACAAAACCTAAAATCAGGAGAGAAAGAAGAATAAGAAAAGTACAATAGACAGAGAAATATACAGGGGGCAAAGGAGAAGACAAAGATAGTGAAGGAGCAGTGGGGGGCTACCCTAAAAAGGTGTTTTTATATGTGCTTTAAAAGTAGTAACAGAGGTGCACTGATGCAGACCATGAAGCAGCACATTCCAGAGCTTAAGACCAGCCACACTAAAAGTCCTGTCGCCCATGGAGCGAAGCCTAGAGGGGGGTGATAGAGAGGAGATGGGCATCAGAGGAGCAGAGTGTGAGAGAGGGTGTGTAGGAATTAAGAAGGTGACAGAGATGAGACCAAACTATGAAGGCACTGCATGCATTAACAAGAGTCTCAGCTACAATGTGTGAGGGTGGGACGAAGTGAGCAAAGTTGGTGGTCATCTGGACTTTAATGTTGTTCGGACAAATTGTAATGTAAATATGTGTGTCATCAGCATAGCAATGAAAATGCAAGCCCTGCGGATGGAGAGAAGGGACAGGCTAGACCTAAAACTGCCAATGGTGAAAAACTGCTCTCTGTCTGTAAGGTAGGATTTGAACCAGGTGAGTGGGGTGCCAGTAATGCCAAGCAGTGTTTCTAGGCGGTACAACAGTAGGTTATGACAGACTATCGAAAGCCTCTGTGAGGTCCAAAAGGAAGAGAATTGTTGTTCTCATTGTGACCTTGCAGACACAGATGTTACAAAGTTCAAGAGATGCCTGCAGATCCTCAGCTGTTACCTTACAGTTCTTTTGTCACGTCCTTGCATACTCTTTTGTGGCATACTCTTCTGTGATTTTTGGACGCCCAATCCTAAGGCAAGTTTATTTGTATAGCACCTTTCATACACAAGGCAGTTCAAAGTGCTTTACATGAGGCATTAAAAGACATTTAAAACAAGGACATTTATAAAGACATTAAAAAAAATAATAATAATTTAAAAAAAATAAGAATAAAATAAAATAAGAAATTAAATCACAGTGGTGGTGAACAGAAATGTTTTTAGTCTGGACTAGCTAATGTGGGAGCAAGTCTCAGTTCTTCTGGAAGTTTGTTCCACCTATTTGTTGCATAATAACTAAATGCTGCTTCACTCTGTTTGGTTTTGACTCTGGGAACAGTTAGCAGACCTGTCCCAGTTGACCTGAGGGGTCTGGAGGGTTCATATTGGGTGAGCATGTCAGAGATGTATTTTGGGCCTAGACCATTTAGTGACTTGTAGATGAGTAACAATATTTTAAAGTCAATTCTTGGACACACTGGAAGCCATTGCAGGGATCTGAGGATTGGCGTGATGTGGTCAAACTTTTTTGTCTTTGTTAGTAGTCGTAGCAGCAGTGTTCTGAATGAGCTGTAGCTGTCTGAGTGCCTTTTAGGGAGACCTGAAAGAAGACCATTACAGAAGTCTAGCCTACTGGTAATAAAGGCGTGAATGAGTTTTTCTTGGTCTTGTTGCGACATGAGTCCTCTGAGCCTTGCTACGTTTTTAAGATGGTAGTAGGCTGATTTTGTTACAAACTTCACGTGGTTGTTAAAAGGAGAGTAACAATGGCACTGAATTTTCTCCATTTGTATACAGTCTGTCTGACTGTAGACTGATGGAGGCCCAAGTCTTTGTAAATGCTTTTGTAGCCGTTCACCATCTTTTAAGCCTCAACAACTCTTATCCTGACATCCTCTGAAATTTCTTTTCACCGGGGCATATTCCGCTTCAACAGATCTCTTGTTTTTGGAGAGCAGACTCTGTTGGTAACCAAGCTTTGTGGGGTTCAAATATGACAGAACTCCTCTCACCCACACCTGGATGTCATCTCATTGATTGGATCACCTGACTTCAATTACCCCACTTTCATAGAAGTCATTATCCTAGAGCTTCACATACTTTTTCCAGCTTAGGCTGTCAATGTTTGAACAACATGTAATAACATGTGTTATTTGTTAAATCCCATTGTGTTTATTATTATGACTGAGATGAAGATCAGACCATATTTTAGGAGCCATTCATGCAGCAATGCAGGTAATTCAAATGGGTTCAAAAACTCTCTCGAAACTGTATACCTACGCATTGATTTGTACCATACCTATGCATGGCAAAACCTATTACTGTGCTAAAACCACTTGTGTTAAATTCACGGTTAAGCTTACATAACTAAAACAATTTTGGTTAAGGGTCAGGGTTAGGTTTAGCCAACTAAAACGTTGGTTAAGGTTAGGCAACTAAAACAGTTTGGTTCAGGTTAGGGTAAAGTTTTGGTCATGGTTACATAAGGCAAACATTTCCTGAAAATGAAAACGTACCTCATAGCAGATAACTTCTTTGAATGAATTGTGACTTAACACCCATGTCACTGGAGTTGAAGGCACATGGATATGCCCATCCACCCTACTTTCCACTGTGTTATTTCTGTCAAACTAATGCCTATTTCACTTGATTCATATGATATATCACTACTTTTCATAACTATAACTACAAATTTGTAATGTCTGTTAAATATTCAAGGCCTTCCATTGTGCACAGTGCGACTACTTAACATGCACTACAGTAACAGATTCCTAACATCTAAACAAGCATTGTAAAAGTTTTATGGCACATTCATGAAATGTTCAAATCTTTGAACATGTTCTCATACAATGTTCATATGTTATCTCTCAAAAAAGTTATGCAGCCTTGATTGGTACTATACCTATGCCTTGATTCTTACTAGACATATCATGGCCAGCTACATAATCTATCATGGCTAAAATAATTTAGTTTAAGGTTATGGTTTAGCTTACGCAACTAAAACAACTTTGATTAAGGTTAGGTAGCTAAAACAATTTGGTTAAGGTCCGGGTGAAGTTTTGGTCATGGTTGCATAAGAAAAACTTGCTGAAAATGAAAAACTTAATCCACAGCAGAAAAGCATCTTTGCACGCATTTGGAATTGAACTACTACTTGTTTCAGTCATGTGAGCTCTGCCTCCTTATTTACTTAGTTTGTAGAATATCATACAAAATTACAGTGCATTACTTTTCATAACAATAACTACAACGTTGATATGAGAACACCCTGTAGATCTCATAACAGTTAAATTAATTTTGACAGCATTGTCAAGTGTGTCACTGTCAATGTTCTCAAAATAAAAGTCCTACTGACAAATGCATTTTTTAACTGAAAAACATAGTTTTGGTTAGTCCTGAAAAGTGTTTAGTGTTTTGAAGCTATTTTCAGACATTGTATACTGGTTGATTCTTACTGTTACCTGCCTTGCTAAAAGGTTAACATCTTCTTCTCTGGACTTTATACATTAATTATATGCTAGTATAATTGCTGTAAACAAACAAGACCACTAATGAGAAGATTGGCCACTTCTACCAGCCTCTGCATTGAATTTTATATTGTGTGTGCCACTGGGTTGTATTTCGCAGGAAATCTTCTGAATTGCTTAACAGTACAAAGAGCGATTGCTTTATCGCACAAAACAGAAAGAGGTTGCTGTTCTTCCAGCAGAAACAGATTTAAAGCTTCTTTAAGAGTTTCTTATAATAACAGATGGTGGAACGAGTGAAAGGCCAATGGAAAAATCACTTCCATGCTTATCCTCTCCAGTAAAGAGTGACGTCCAGCTGCAGACTCGTAGAACAAGCCTCTGGTTGGGCGAAGCCTCCAGCGGGGCAGAAAGGCCTCTGGCTGGGCAGAGATAATGTTATGCTTTTTGAAGTCGGCAAAGAAGGGTACAAAGTGGAGATATCAAGCTTGACACTGCACAATGGAATATGAACCAAGAAATTTAAACTGGACAAGAAGGTATGCTGTTAGACACATCGCTGTTAGACAACAACAACAAAACAATATAGTGTAGCCTGATCTACAACAAAAAAAACTATTTAGCATGGGTTCACTGTTTAGAATCAACCCTTGTATTGTAATATTATAATTGCAGTTACATTACTCTGTAAACTGTAACCTGTAAAAATGTTTTGCAACTGCAACAGCTATGTGGTAAATAAGACTTAAGACTTAGACTTAATAAGGTTTAGATTTAATGTTTTTCAATAGATTAGAACTAGAACTAGAATTAAAAAAAAACTGTTGCAAGTTTGGCAATTTAGGAATGTAATGTTAATACTGCTTTGCTGTTTTCATTGGGTGCAAGTTACATTGACACCCCCCCCTTTCATGCAACAACAATATATGTTGTGTTTACCTAATAATGTCATGAAATGATTGAATTTGAATTTCAATTAAATCTTTTTGTTTTGATTCACAGAGCAGAGCCATGGCTGAGAAATTCCAGATTTGTAGCAATGGAGCCAGAGACCAAGACCTGAATCTTTCTGGGGTTCAAGCTAGTAGGGCTGAAACCCTCTTGTTTTTGTATTGGTTTGTTATTCCTTTCCTAAATAATCAATAAATACTTCAAATATCAATATTGTTTTATCAATTCAATGTCATCCTCCTCTCTCTATGTCACTATCATGATCCACAACCTCACAAGTAGTGAACCTTTACTTTGAAGTTGGCTGATACTTCTGCAGTCAACTGTGCATCAAGGGCATGTTCATTTTTTTAACATTAAAGCAGCTAAGCAGTGATACTATGTAATATTGTCTATGCCCCTCCCCCGCAAGATCATATGCTTCCCTGCTAGATTTTTCTTCCCATAAACACAGCACTTGTGGGTATATTTTTGTTTTGTGGTTGATAACCTCTCTGTGGAAGTTGAATTATATTATTTTGCTAGCATTTCCAGCTAATATTCCAATTATTTGTAAGAGATTGCCATAATCAGTATACTTTTTAAATCTTAAAACAACAATGTATATACATGCCTAAAATGAATGAATGTGTGTGTTTGTGCGTGCATGTATGTGTGTGTGTTCTTGTTACCTCATATATGCATTATTAATAATTATATTCTCTATGTGCAGTGCTTTCACTGGGGAAATTTTAGACGCCTTATGTGAGATTGACATTAAAAGTCCACAGGGGCTAATATGCCTCTTCCTAAATGCTCTTTCCAACTGATAGCCTATATTTTCAAATTTTCAGATTCTCTCTAGTACTATCCCTAAGGTATAGAAGTCACACTATTCTACTATTGAAAAAGGGCTGCCTCAACTGTATTTTGTGCTGAAAACATGAGAAAGGGGGTTGCACAACACAGAATGTCAGACACTATTCTGCTGGTGAGAACGTGAGACATTTTGATTAGACCTACATCATAAAATAGACAAACGTTACATAAAATAACAATAGATATATGGATGCATATTGCATGTATCACTGGTTTTGACTTTTGTGTTTTTCGTTTGATCATAGTAAAGAGAAAACTCCTGTGCTGGCCATGGCAATGGAAGCAGAGGAGCTGGAAGAGGGGCAGGGCTGCAGTCAAACTGTCAGTTGCATACAAAACATGAAATCCCACCTCCTCTTTGTTGTGATTGGTCAGCTGACAAAAAAAAGTTGTCAATGTTATGTGCACTCCTAAAAAGAAGCCCAGCACTGCACTATTTTGTCCAACTTGCCGCTGCTCTCCTTCAACATTAAAGCCTTCAACACATTTTGCCTTCAATCAATCACACACACTACACACTACCAACCGAATACAACACTATCCTGTAAATTGAAATGAACAAACCTGTATTCTATTTTAAGCCCAATGAGTAGAGCATGGCACTAATACTGTCAATGATTTATTTCCCATTGGTTCCTCACATGCTGAAAATTAAAGCACTTCCCATACTGAAAAGCACTATCGATAAAACTGCCTTGAATTCTTCGTTGGTACTCTGCTTCCGAGCATACGCACACTGCTGCCTCTGGTGGTCGAACGGTAAGACTTTCAATTACTTTTCTAATAGCCAACCTTTATTACTGTGACATAATCGAGTGTTCTTGTTGCGACAGTTAACCCCTAGTTAACGTTCAATTTTAAAAAATGTCTGTGCCAAGATGTCAGAACTGCAAAGCGGACCACCAGCAGCTTGCATATTGCTCGGAAGAAAAGTGCCCAAGAAGAATTCAAGGCGTCTGTGGTGACCCAACAAAGAAGAAACCATTTGATCAGAGGCAGAAAGTTGCTTATAAAAAAGAGAATTATATGTCAGCCTGGTTTACCAGTATGACAGAGAATTTTCTTTATTAAGTCTTTCTTCTCTCCCTGTCTTATATTGACATTGAGATATTGCAACCCCTGTCACCATGTTTCCTGTGCGTAATGATGCAGTTTATGTTTTAGTTCGTGTTCGTAACAAAATAGATAATGATTTTTTTGTTTGTTTTGATGTTTGTTTAGGTTAACTGAACTCTCAAAGTGATGTTCTATATTCACAAAGCCCATTTACTTCAACCCAGCTACTGGAATGTTACCTCATTTTATTTTCAAGCGTTCACTCAAAATTTCCATGACAGTTGGGTGAAAACCTAGCTACTGTTCAACTTATTCAATATGAACATCATGAAATGTGAACCCATTCTAATTTTATTTTTACCCCTTGATGCCATCGCTTTCATGCAGCTATATTTTTTGAACTGCTAAATGTAAGTCACATAATAATAATCTAAATCCACCATCTGTATCCACCATCTTCTGTTTTAAAAGCTCCAAATGCAGTTTATCAGAGAGAAACAGGTTCATTAATGAACTTTAATCGTCATATACACATACATGCAGTGAAATTTGTCTTCTGCACACCCCTGACTAGATATACACAACATATCACCACACACACACGTACATGCAGGTCAGAGGACAGAGCGCAGCCATTGAACTGTGTGCCTGGAGCAGTTTTGGGGTTAAGTGCCTTGCTCAAGGGCACTTCGCGGTGTTGGTGGGCACCGTAGCTGTGACACCAGTCATTTTTCAATCACCAGTTCACAGTTGGAATACACCCTCCTGGTGGTGCCAGGGTCGAACCAACCCTCCGGTGATGGGTCGGCCTCTCTAACCGCTAGGCCAACCTGCCGCCCCATTTATTCTTTTTTTCATAGCACATCATTGATTTATAAACTAAATATGTTGGGTTGTTTTTTAAACTTTCCTGGGTAATTTTGCATTTAGGAACTTAAGGGACTTTGGGGGTTTTCAAATATTTATGAAAATGAATACAAATAAAATGTGTTCATATACAACTGTCAAAGTGTCACATGAAACCACGGTACGCATGTCAAATTCATTACTCAGGCTCATGTACTGCTCGCTTGTTGGAATGCTTGGTAAGAGCATTTATGCACATGCCCTGTCAACTCATTCCTCCAGCCCACACTGTTGTTTGGGCAAATCCCACACACTAATTAGCTAGCTAGCTGCTGAAGTTACACAGCTTGGTTTAGACTTATTTGACCTTGCCAGACAAGAAATCAGCAAGAGGATATTATATGGTGCCAGTTTACTTTTGTGCCCATTACTTGTCTGTTAAATCAGAAGAAGGCCATCTGCTGTAGCTTATCTTGCTGAAATTATTAAAATTTAAACAGTTATTGATCCCCATTTCCCTCTCCCTGCTGTAGCCCACCTTACTGAAGTAATTACAACACATACAATTATTCATCTACCTGTCACCCTATAACCTTCAGCGTCTTCATCATGCTATTGTTTTGAAGGCACTTGTTATATTTAGACACTTAAATGTTTCTCAGCCTTTCAACGTGAATAATAAGCAGCAAAAAAGGTACAATTTTATGCTGGCTCAGGCTCATTCAAGCACATTAATTCTATCAAAAATTAATAGCCAACCCAGCATGGAGAATGTATTACTCTAGGCTAATAAAAGGGCGGCACAAACCTACGAGAACTATGAGATTCACTCAATGTATTGCCATAACATAGGTCAGAAATTATCAAAAGGTGGCCAAAGGAGTGCACCTCTTTTATTTTGGAAATGTTTGCTGTTTAATAATTGTTATGACTGTTTGTCTGACTTTGGTTATATCTTTCTTTTGTTTTCTTTCCATCTTTTTATAAGTATATTTTCTGTGTTGTGTACTATTTTTCTTTATTTGGGATGTAGTTATTAATCACTGATTCAGTGTATTTAGAATGCGTTTTTAGACTACTTTATTAATGGAAACATTCACAATGTTTGCATTGAGATGATGATATTGACCATATTTGCTCCACAGGAACGTGTGCGTAATCACAAGTACAGGAGTGTGGGGGATCTGGAAAAGGACATTATCCTCCTGTGTCACAATGCTCAGACTTTTAACCTGGAGGGATCTCAGGTGAAGTCCAAGGAATTATTCCATTCAAAAGCTATGGCATAATTTCTAAACATCCTTAATTTTGCCTACATCTTATATGGACTTAGTGTAAAAGGGTTTGCACTTTATATGGTACAAAAAAAACAAACCCTCTGATTTTGTGTGCCCATGTGTGCATGTCTGTGTCTCTGTCTGTGTGTGTTCCTGCATTTGTGTGTTTGTGTGTATGTCCATGTGTGTTTATCACTGCAGATCTATGAGGATTCAATTGTCATTAAGTCTGTTTTTGAGAGCGCAAGACAAAGAATTGTCACAGATGAAGAACAAAAAGAAACAGTTACTGCCAGTCACAGTGATAATGGTGATGGTGCTGAGGACCAATTTGTACCGTCAGCAGGTGAGAGTTTCAACATTTACTTCAGGCAGACTGTGTTTTTACAAGTGGCCAAATGGAAGCAAAAAGGACACAGGGACAAAAATCCCTGAGGTAAAAATATGGTACTGGACATCTCTTTAGAAAAGAATTCTTCTTCTGGTTCTCCCTAACACAATCATGAACCTGAATTTTTACTTTATCTCTTTATTTAACCAGTGAAACCATCACCAATGCGGATGAAGCAAGGGAATAAGGAAAAGAGGAGCAGAAATACCATGGTCAAGAGGCTCCACAGTGATTTAGACAGTGACGAGGATCTACTCGATAACACTACAAAAGATGAAGGTTGAACTAGAAGGTCCTTCATTTTTCGTATACTTCATATTTGATCTTTGCCACGTCCCTTTTCATTGGCAGTTTATTCATTTTGTAAGCATAAGAACGGTTCTTGAGTAGCCCTCCCCATTTAATTATCAAAGAGAGGTACTTATGGAACAATGCTTTCTTTTAGGTGATTCATGCCACCCATACAAGCTCTCATGTCTCATGCTGCACTTAGTGCTGTTCTTTTTATTGAGTTAGTCTCTTACAGTATGTATTGTTTCTGTTTTATCTGCCTTAGTCCCTGTGATTGCTTCAGTAGATATTATGTCCAAACAAGTTTCACTGACTGTTTTTAATCAATATATTTGATTGTATGAGATGCCTTCATATTTCTTGGAGCATGATGATTTATCTCTCCTGAAGCTAGCTCTTACAGAGCAGCACCTGCTGATGACAATGTTTATGTGTTCAGGGCTGGAGAATTGTAGCAAATGGGAAGGTCTTTTTAAAGAATACGAGAATATTGAACACTAAGTTTGTTTAAAATCTCCAAATGTGCTTTTAAAGATGACAATTCTTTAATAAAATCATTGTGGAAGTCTTGATAAGTCAGAGAGACTTGACCAATACTGGTACTGATAGTAGGGCTTTTGTCTGCCCTCTTCTGATGCTTGATGGACTTAGTTTGGGTCTATTCAAGGGTACTCAAGTTGAACATTTGTGCTACACTATAGTCACATAAGTAATTAAAGAAAGGACTGCTTTTCATTTACTCCCCTGGTTGTTGGGGAGAATGGAAGTCATCATTGTTAAGACAATCCCTGGTGTGTCACATAAAGCCCTTGGGAAATAAACTTTACCATAAAAAGACCCCCTGGTTGATCTATGTTGAACTCTTTCAAGAGCAGGTATTATATGCTACACTGAAAAACCTTGAAAAGGAGTAGGCGTTATTGTTTTCTGCCTTTCATTTTTCATGTCAAATATTAGAGAGAACTGAATGCCCTGTAGCACATGTGAAAATGTACTTGTCTTTCAAATTGGTTATGTTACACATCAGTGGTGGATGGTAGCAGAGTGTGTGCTCCTCATGTCTTTCATGTCTCAATGAAATATTGAGGAAAGTAACTGATGCGTAATCCTTTTGCAATGCATCTAGTTCTATTGTGACTACTGCAGCTCTATGTGACACTAGTTTAATTTCTAAAGAGTTACATGAAATTAATTTGGTTTACAAGTCCTACTCAAGAAGAACAACAACAGCAATAATAATAACTATTGTACAAATACTAGAAGTAGGATCTAAGTTATCTATCTAATTTCAGGCAGCCAGTTTGACATTAATTGCCAGGTTACCAAGATTTTCAGGAATGTTTAAAGTTAGTGAATCACATGTAACAATTTGGCCTCTGAATTTGGTCACTGAGCACTATAAAAGATCATAAGTGCATAAAAAAGCACTAGTGTATGGTATGAGTGTTTGATCATGTGCCAGTAGGTGGTGTAAGAGAGCTGTTTGGGTCCCATGTCTATAATTCTGGTGATAATACCACACAAATAAGAAGAGCATCACCGTTCATTGGTGCTTTGGCCCATCATCATTATTTGTAGCATATTTTGCCCTTTATTCTCTATATATTTAAGCCAGTAATCCATAAGAAAACCATGGCTTTTGTACAGCATCTGCACATGTATGGGCATATCAAACTTGTGCTGTAAGGCAAGCCATTGTTTGAGCAGATAATAGTGATGAAGCTTGGTCAAATAAAGGAAATATCTTATTTGGAATTTCAAAGCCACTCCTACTTTCTATAGACAATATTTACAGATAGTTTGTAGCCTGTTCATAGCACACTAATATTGCACTCATTTAAGAACAGGTACACTTTGTTTTTAAGAGAAGCCTTAAGGTAGAGTGTGGGCCCACAGAAGGTAGTGAACAGTTGATTGACATATAGGCTAGTAAGTAATGATTATGTTCACAGACTCAAACGTTATAACTTAAAAGTAGTTCTTCAAGATTCAAAACCAGGCATTTGGTAGCCCTGTGAACCTGTAAATACAAATGTGCATTCAATTTATGTTGAAAATGTTCTAAATAGAAGTTCTGGTGAAGGATTGACATCAGGAGCCGGGATCCCAGATTATGTCCACATTTCTTCTAGGTGTGAGAGCTGGTATAGGCAGCCTTGCTGTAAAAATAATTCACAGTATTGAATTGCACTTAACCCTTTCACATATTCCCATTATATGTCAAGTTTTATAGATATTCCATTCAAAGTCAAGTAGGCTGAGCAAATAAAATATCAAAGTTATTAAAGAAATACATTTGTAGTTTTCCTTCCTTTTGCCACCAAACCTACTTTTGTTGTCTACTTCCTTACTCATAATGAAACCCAGATTAGTCAGAATATCTGTACTTTCCAGTAATGTTCGCCAGTAGCTTATAGTGATTGTGTTATTTTACATCAAAAGGTAATGAGAAGGATCAAAACAAATCAATGAAATTACTACTATCCAGATGCTTTTTGATTGTTTATTTAGGGTTTGTACAAAATGAATAATTTAAACTTTAGATCAGGGGCTGCAAAAACCTGTTCAACTGTTTAACAGATGCCTTGCATGAATTTATTCATGGTCTACATCAGGGGTGTCAAACCATGTGCCATGGAGGGCCGAGAGTATGCAGGTTTTCATTCCAACCCAAGAATACAGCAGGTGATTTCACTGATTACCACACCTTCAACCAGAGAGGAGGAACTAATCAGTGAAATCACCTGCTGTATTATTGGGTTGGAACGAAAACCTGCATACTCTCGGCCCTCCATGGCACATGGTTTGATACCCCTGGTCTACATGAATAATTACATGAAGAGTTTACCTGGGTAAACGCTATGTACTGATCATAGAAAGCTGAAAAGATTTTGAGAAGATGATGTGAGATGAAATTCCTCTGTGGGGAAATTGAATTGTTTCAACGGCAGAGTCAAAGTCAAAAAACAACAAATGAAGACTAGATAGGGGAGAGTGGAGTGAGTTGAGCCACTTTTTACTTGAGGCATCTTTATAGTGAGTGCTTGACAGAAATGTCTCCAATGTCCAATGTCTGCAGAAATGTTTCCAAGAGGAAAAGGAGCATCCTCAGCTCGCTACCAAGTATTTTGCAAATACAATGTTGTTCGCAGAAGAAGTGTACAGTCCAGGTAAAGGGTATGGTTAAATGTAGGGGTGTGCAAACCAAATGCATCATTAACTGTCCACATTCAGACTCATAGATGGCCATAATGAATGAACAGAGTATGACCATGTAAAAGGGATCTTGTGCAAGCAAGGCAAACTGTGCAAGTGCACATTATCAACATTATAGTGCAGTGTACATGTACAGTACAGAATATACAAAAACATGTCATGTGCCTCTTAATGTCACTGGCATTCATAATACATCTAACTTCACGTTTTTTGGCCTCAACAACAAAACCTCAACCTCAACAAAACTAGTCTTACAGATGGTTTCCATTTGGTTTCCAGAGTGTTTATTGAGTAGGCCTATTTGTGGCTCTGGGAGTAAAGCCCATCAGAGTACCAGCTAAGGTTTTCCCTTGGATTTGAAGATTTGCCAGAACCATTGTTCTGGCAAATCATGCAGTGCAATGGCAACACTTCATCTTAATCTTATGGTCCACCACATTCTGATACCATGGTATCCTACATTATTATAGTTAACACAAAACTCCACTGTGAGTTTTGATTTGATGACCTCTGGTCACCATGTGCTCCTAGCTGAGAGATACTGAAGGAACACCCAGCGTTACCTCTTTGACCTCTTTGAAAGCAAAGTCCAATACAACTGCTTCTTTCTTATAGACATGAATGGTTCATGTAATTGATCTGACTTGATGACAAACTGACAAATTGATGCATCTTGCTCCTTTTTAGGCAGCTATGGTATCTGACGTGAGATGAAACACCAGAGGCAAACATAAATAACCTACTTCTATAAATACAAAACTGCTGTACCAGCACAATGTTGTTGTAGCAAAGAGAATCCCTTCCTCACAGCCTAGCAATGAAACTCGGGTCCCCGTTACAGCAGGTGTATACTCATCTAAGTGCACCACTGCAGTGGCCAGCCTAGGTCTGATTGGCCATTTTTCACAATTTGCTGCTGTGTGTGGGCATGTATGTGGAGTGGCAGCCACTGCCATTCTTTTCTATGGACATGTAGAGTGACTCAATGACACTCACTTTTATAGGCCGGCCCCCCCAGGGTCCAGCAATGAGGTCCTCCCCAGACTAAAACACCATGTAAAACATGAGCAGTGTGCACACTTGAGGGAGAATTGTAGAATATCATACAAAATCAGGTTGCACTACTTCTCGTAACTGTATATGTATACAGTTCAGCTCATAGTAGTTCCGCTGAGGGATATCATCTACCACATGTACTGCTCCATTTGCTGACGTTGCTTGGCTGGCCTTGAAGGAATTACAGCTCACCTCTTTCTGGTTCTGGGGAAAGAAAGTAGAAGTCCCATTTCTGCTTAGAGTGAAGCATCCCGAGCATTGGATCAAGGTGGCCCCAAGGCAGTGGGCTCAGGCAGTGTAGAGAGTTTCAGAGGGGACACTAGCGTATTGAGATCCTTCTGAATGTGCAGACTAGATTTCTTTACTAGATTTAGATGCATTGGCAAGGTCCTCTCATTCTCCGTTACATTTCTCTAGAGCTTCCTTATTGGCGAAGCATGTTTACACAGCATACTATATGGTACACGGTAAAGCATAATAACATATTTGCACAGTAAAATAATTGCACATGATTAGTATAATGATGAGACAAGCAATTGTTACATTTAAAACCTTTATTGAAATTTCTGCTGTTAATGATCGTTTGTGCTTTCCTCATGCGATCTATTGTTTATTTCAGATGCTGGGTGGTTTGATTGGTTGTGCCACCTGTGGAAGATAATTACATGAGCAACTATTCCGAGGCTCTGTCAATCAAGTGCCATAAACGACATAAATGAATTGTGTGCAGTTATCGTTCCGGGAGGGTTCCTCCAGATAGGATTGTGTAGGGGGTGGGATGTATATATCAGGTTTATGTTGGCTAGTTTTGTGGTTGGGTTTTGATGCTATAAATGGGTTAACTGATGTAATGTAAATATTTTGCTATTATGTATATTTATGTTTTGCTGTATTTAGATATTGTTTGTAAAATAGGTCACCCTAGACCACCCCTGTTTTTGGTGGCACCCAAGGGTGGGTACTATAAAAGGCTGTTTTTTTCTATGCTGTATTCCATGCACACTGTATGTAATTATAAACAAATACCCACCTTTGGGGTTTGCTTCATCTCCTGCCTCTGCATGTTTACAGAAGTCACCATGAAGCAGGCACTTTCCCTGATCTCCCTTTAGGATCTAAATAGCCACCTGATACTTAATATATGCTACCACAATTTGGCTACCCCCCTTGAAATTGGCTGACCAGTTCAGCCTCTGTTTCTAGGACCTCCCAATTGTCACAGTTATCAAGGAGATCTTTTCAGCTTTCTGGATCTTCTGAAATTCCCTGGGGGTGGATCATACTGATACAGATCATACTGACTGTTTTGTGAGTTTATCGAATTTACTGCAGATAATTTTTGTTCATCTTAGTGTTTTTTTTGTGACAATGTTTCACCATTTTTTTTCATCTGCAACTTAATAAACATAGGCCTTTATTCATTGTAAATTCATTGGAATGAAGAAATGAGATATCGCTATAAAATTGTTTCTACCCTTTCTTTAGGCAGACAATTAGTTGCAAAATGAATTTGGCTTTTAGGTGCATTTACAATACAGCTGATAACCCACACCTAATATTTCTGCTGTCAAAGAAATATTTTGTTGCCAATATAAGTTGCCAAATAACTGCATCAACACATTGTAAAGGGTTTCTAAATTGATTAAACAAATGTCAAGTTCTTGTTCAACAGGTTTCTTTACTCTCGTTTACAACAACAGAGTTGTTAAGGAACAACTCTGTAGCCCAGACATTAAACTGATAGCCCTTAGCCCATGGCCATACTACCTGCTGCGCAAATTCTCACATGCCATCATTATGGTCGTCTACGTCCCACACTCTGCCAACCCGAGATCCGCCTGCGACGTCATCCATTCAGTCACAGTGGGGACCCAAATGGAACATCCTAATGCATTCATAGCGATATCTGGTGACTTCAATCATGCTTCTCTCTCATCCACACTACCCACCTTCAGAGGGTTTGTGAAATGTCACATCAGGGAAAATAAAACTTTGGACTTACTGTATGCTAATGTTACGGAGGCATACAGCTCCACTCCTCTCCCTCCCCTCGGGAGATCTGACCTCCGTAACATTAGGCCCACCTTAGGCCCCGCTATAAGCCCTTAGTACAGTAGCAACCAGTGACCACCAGGACGGAGCACAACCTGCAGAATGAGAGGTGTGGTCAGGCATGAAAACAATCACTGGCTACAAGGTGGCCAGCCAGCTGATTGATGGGAATCAAGCCAGGGCCAGTTTTTCAACAGGTTTGACTCAAGGACCCCTGCTCAACCATCCCCCGTCACACCATCCCACTGCCCCCCTCCCCTCTCTCATCCTTGCCCTTGCTCAGTCTTGCTCACCGCCATCAGGCTGTACAACTCATCCCTGGACTAACCCCTCTCAGTTACCAGTTTTGAAGAACCCAATTTTCAGCTTTATTCCAATTTACTGAAATCCTATCAGAAAAGTTTTGAACCTCTCACCAAAGAGAAAGGTCTGAAGACAACAGACTCATTATGAATCTTCTAAATCAGTACTTATGTACTATTTATGTGCTTTCTAGGTTACTTAACAGAGATTTAATTACATTTTCTCTTGTGATTAATTAGGGTGTGTTCAATTAGGGTCCCCTGAGAAGTTTCATTGATTTCCCTTCACTTTTTAATGAGATACTTTGCCTTTTAGCTAGAAAATTGTTGGAAGGAGTTTAAAACATTTTATTTGACCTTTCACAGGGTTTGTTTATAGTACGTCCTCAGTAATACTTGAAACTATAAATAATTTTTTGTCTTCTGAAAGTTGGCATGACTTCACACCAGGATTTGTAGTAGTGATAATATAACACCATACCCAACTCTCCTGCCACCATTTGCTTAGTTTCTTAGTTAATTAAAGGAAGAAATCAAGAATAAATCCTCTGCCATGGCTAAATGAGGATACTCCATAAAGAGAGTGCAGAAAAGCCAACCGTAAATTGAAGGCTCATAAGCTGCAGGTCTCCTACAATATGACAAACTTAATGCTGAAATATCAGAAAGTGGTTAAGGATGCAAGTGGCATATTTTTCCAATCTCATCTCAAAGCACTGTCATAACTGCAGGGTCCTTTTTATTGTTATAGAGACAGTTGTTAGCCCCTTCTCCAGGCAATGTATTGATGCCTCTCCTGAAAAGTGTGGAATTTTTATTTTTAGCATTTATTTTTATTATTCATTAAGAAAGTAGAGGAGTTAAGACTTCGGATTGCACCCTCCAACAGTAATACTGCTCTTTTGAGCTGCTTTGAACCCATTTCGCCTCTGGTCCTTACAGAGAAAGTTGCTCATATGAAGTCTTGTCCTTTGGATGTTGTCCCTCCTAGGTTTCTTAAAGAGGCTTTTAACAGTCAGCAACAGCACTTTATCTATTATCAATAGCTCCCTGGCCTCTGGTGTTTTTCCATCCAGTTTAAAACATGCAGTAGTCCAACCACTACCAGCCTTGCCCCTCATCTGTTGCGAACTACAGGCCCATTTCCATTTCCGCAACCTTTTTTATTGAAGACTTTAGAAAAAGTTGTCAGTTAATATTTTTCATGAGTAGAAACAATATCTGAGAAATTCCAATCTTGCTTTAGAGTACTGCATAGCGCAGAGACTGCTCTTCTCAGGGTGACCACTGACCTCCTTTCAGATGCTGGGAAATGTTCCATTTTAATTATTTCAGATCTCAGTGCTGCTTTTGATACTGTAGACCATGATACTGTGGACACTGCTCTCCACTGGTTTAATTCCTATCTCTCCAATAGAACATCCTCAGTCTCTACAGGTAATTCTTCAGCAAACATTATCTGTGGGTAATGTCAATCTTGTGCCCCCTCTTATTCTCAATCTACATGCTCTCACTAGGACATATTCAAACTTAACATAAATTTCCACTGTTACGCTGATGACACACAGCTCGATCTTTGTAGAAATATAAATCATAGTCTTGCAATTTTTGCTAAGTGCCTTGCAGACATCAAATGCTTTTATCACAACTTGAGGTCCTCAGGGAGATCCCTATTGGCTGTCCCCGCAGTAGTTTAAAAATGGCATTGGGCCCACACAAAGCTCCTTTCCACCCCCCGTACTGAACCATATGCGTTTTAAAGTTTCAAAGTCCCTGCACTGGCTGCCAATTAGTTTTAGAAGATTTAAAGATTATTTTACTTATCTATAAATCTTTCTATGGACTTTCCCCTGATTATATTAACAATTTATATTATCTATATGTTGCTAAAATATGTCCCTGCCAGAGCCCTCAGCTCCACTGACTCTCTGCTCCTCACTTTTACAAAAATAAAGACTTATGGTGAAGCTGCTTTTAGCACCTAACAAGCAAAACTCTGGCATAGTCTCCCATTGGCTCTGAGGACAGCTACATCTGTTGAAGCTTTTAAATGCTTACTCAACACACAACTTTTTCAGTCAGTGCTTTTAAACTTTTATTTTTCTCCACTTTGAATCTGTGCACTTTTTACTTGATATGAAGCACATTGCATCATAATCAATCAGTATCAATAGTTTGATTTGATTTTGAGTCACGCCATTCCTGCAATGACAAAAGCAGAATGGCTTAAACAGAGGAAAGTTTGCATTTTGGAATGGCCAAGTCAGTCCTGACTTTAACCCTATTGAAGTTTTGTGATGACCTGAAGCAAGCCATTCATGGAAGACATCCCAAAAATGTCAATGACCTGAAACAGTTCTGTTCTGTGTACCAAGAAGCTTTTCTGGGGGCAAGACTTTCAAGGATAGCCTGGAGTATGCTTAGGCAACAGAGAGAGCTAGGAGGAACATATAAGAATTTGTAAGCAGAGTTGAGGGGTATTAGTAGTGTAAACTACTTTTAGACTTCACCACGCAGGCAGAAGAAAGCTGCCACTACCTTTTCGGAGCATCTTGAGGTCTTGAATAATTCACACCACCACAGAAAATAGACACACAAAGCACTTTGAGGTAAAATACAGCTCATAAGGTATGGAGATGCAGGGGGAGCTTATTTGTAGTGTGGTTCACACCACAAATGTGTATACCACTACAACTGGGGCTAGACAGACTAGCTTAACTGCGGCACTTAAATAAGCTAGCAGCTATCAGGCACTCAAATACAGAGAACAGCTCAACAGGCTACACTGCCAATGTGAACCAATGTGAAGTGCATGCAAACCCTTTACAGAGAACCCTCCAGAAATGACACCAGGACAAAAATTAGACAAGACTATACATATAAGAAACCTAAAGGGTTAAAATGTTTCATGAACTTAACTCACTCAGTCGGCGAGACGCTCCCCTGGTCTGAGCTTGTGGTGCCGTCCGACTCCCCGGCGAGACATGGCTTCACCTAGTCCTGATCCACAACCCATTGGGAATCTTTCATCTTTTACCTCTCCTGTCCTGGTCCATTGGCTTTTCTCCTATAAAAGTCAGGCACTCTATAATTAAAAAAAGAGTCGCTCCCCTGAAAAACACCAGTATGGCCTGACCCTCTCCTTTTATCAACTCTCTGGCTACGCTTTACAATCAGTCGCAGGTCCGATCAATCACTCTATTAGGTTAACCAATGACACAGTGGGACAGCCATCACTGCTGCTCCACTACAGTAGCTTTACAATAGAACTCATGGTGTGTCATATTGAGATAAAATGTCATGAGTAAATGGTTGGATATAGCTTGCTATTTGGCAGAAATAGTTCAGCCTTGAATATCAACCCCATTTTTAGAGAATCAAATCTAAGGTGTAAGGTGTGTTGTTAATAGTGAGTGGGTTGGTCCAGAAACGAGAGTGAGAGAAAAAAAATCCTCTCCGAAAGGATAGAGATGTTTGTCAAGTAACACACATCTCACAAGAGCATGCAGGGAAGGAGAGAAACAGGACTTTTAGCGGTTGGAGACAATTTTGTGAGTATGCAATGCTGAATAGGGGAGTTTTAAGATAGCCATTGCATATTGCAGAATCAGCCATCATTAAATGATTGTATTATTGTTTTTTTTCCCATGTGCAGTGGCTAGAAATGACGTTCTTGCACATTAATTGCCAGAAGGATGCGGTAATGTATGCCAAGGCAGTTTCTCAAGCTAAGCAGGGACACTGGAAAAGTCGAAGTATACCCCGTGGATAGGGTGTTGTGGATATCCACTAGTTGTTTACTCAGGGAGCCAGGGATTTATGGTCAAGGTTTATTACGGCAAGCCACAAAGGCAGCTTATGAATGGATGACTATGATATGATTTTATGTATTATCCTATGACCATAGTTATGGTAGCAGAAGCAGATAGTCATACACAGCCATCAGCTTATGATACAATTGTTTTACATAATTAAGATGACTAAATGCTGACAGAATTAAGTACATTTCATATCAAAATGGATAGTTATCTGGGATTGTTTGAACAGTTCAGTTTCTGTAATTGATTTTATTGCTGCAGCATTCTGAATGAACTGCAGTTGCCCCAAGGTATTTTAGGAAGTCCAGAAAGAAGGCAATTCAGTAGTGTCATTCTAATAAAGGCATGTTTTTGAGTCTGACTGTAGAAAACCTCTGACTCAAGAAATATTTTGATGATAGACAGCTGTTCTAGCGATGCTGTTAATATGACTTTGGAAGATTAATTCAGCATCCAAAAAGGCTTTGACCATATCACTGATCTGGGCCAATTAAATGAAATATCTGTGTTGGGAAGTGGCCACTTGATAACCCCAATGACAACCCCCGCTCTACTCTGACAGCGAAGCTAGCTCTCTGGGTAGTAGCTCACCCTGAATAGCGCAAGGGAGGACTACACCAGATCTTCTGTAGCAGGGGAAAATAACTGGAAATAATTAGTGCAATCAGAAAATTTGAAGTAAAATAGTATTCATAAATTATTATATATTTTTTATATATTTATAATGACTTTATAGAGATGAGCCTACCCAGATCTAGCTAGACAATGATAAAACACAAAACGAGATAAACTAATTTAGAAGACAAGGAAACAGAGGCAGAACAAAAATCACATAACACAATATAACATGTTGAGACACAAACAAACCTATCAATCTAACCTAACCTAACCTCAGACCCTCAAAGAGAACAAGGAAAAATCCAAAGAGAGCCTTTGTTTGTTCGAGTGATTTATATTCTTTTATTATTATTTTATTTATTGTTTTTTATATTTTGGTATACATTCAGTTGCTATCTGTATACCTGTGTTGCTATCCCATTCATTTGAGATCAATCATGAGAAACAATGTGGGAATATCACTCATCACCACTACATCTCAGTGTTCCAGATCTAATATACATGTAGTCTCCATCAATTTGCTCTAATAAAGTGCATTCTCTGCAATGTCCCCCGGGTAGAAAAAGGATAATGAAAATAAATCAACCAATTTACAGTATTTACATATGCTCCATATAATTTAATGAAGTGTGCTGTGTCACAAGTGAAAAGCTCCTCTCACATGTTCAGAGATTAAGAACATCCTTAGTGTGGGACTGCTAAAGGGCATGGGCTCTTAAATGGCTCTGGGAAACAAAGTGGCACGTATGTCTTCTTGATGAAAATTTCACCTAAAATGACACGTAAACCTAATGGAAAAGTGGGGATAGAGGTATTGCTGAAGGTAGAGGCGCTAATGGGATTTTAAGATTAGTTGGTCCATAAAGTGACTTTAATCTGTTGAGAAGACAATCCATTTTCCTGTCACCCAGAGGACATAGATTTAATAGATGGTGTGTGTGGTCTACATTCATTATTGTTCTCACTAATTTTCCTTAATGTCAGTTGATCACACTTCATCTCATCGTTCTGTCACGCTGAAACAATGAAGTAAATAAGTAAATAAATAAATAAATGTAAATAAATAAATCATATATATGAAAATATTTAAACAATTTTTATTTATTTTATGTCTTTTTTAAGTAATCCCTTTGCTGACAGTGACAGTGTCTGCATATTTGGAAAACTCACACACGAGTTTGTCAAAGACTTTTCTCTGTAAAAGGTGGCATATTGCTACAGATTGGCATGGCACTAACCAGGTAAGGAGACTATCCTCTATTGTGATTTGTGTTACAGAATTGTATCAGGGAAAGAGTAGAGTATTAATAAATATAGTAGCTTGAGGAGTGATGACCTGACTGATAGTCAATAATGCATGACGTGCTCTGGTCTTGGTCAGTTGGAATTGGAAATTGAAACAACTTCCGGTGTCTTCACACATTCACTTCACACTTCATGCAAACTTTGACCATTATTATTGGCACCCTTTTCTAATACTTAGTTACACAGCCTTTGGCAATGATGACGGCTTCCAAGCGTTTAATGTAACTATCAATAAGCTTCCTGCACCTTTCTGCTGGCAGTTCCTCCCACTCTTCAATTGCATCCCACTTCACTTCTTCAATGTTTGCCTTGACCAACTGCACATTTCAGGTCTCGCCATAGGTTCTCAATGGGATTGAGATCAGGACTCATCACTGGCCACTCCACAACAGTGTTTTCTCTTGAACCATTCCTGGGAGCTTTTGGATGTGTGTTTTTGGGTCATATGTCAGATTATTCGCCTGGCAGAAGGGTTCTGTTGACCACCTTGACTTGAGGCTGGTGTAGCTTTGGGTCCTCTAATTTGGTAGTGCCGAAGAGACCAGTGAGTTTTAGGGGCCCCATATGGTCATCTTCCTCACTAGGGTCTAGTTCAGGAGGTTAGGGGATGGAGCTCCTCATCCCTCTCACGTTCACTACTGGGCTCTGTAGACACCTCTTGGGCAAGAAGACAGGATTAGACATTTTCTTTTTCCTCTAACCTTTCCCCTCTGACTTCTTTGACACAACCATCTTTGGCCCCCTTCTCATCAGTTCAGAATAGAGGAGCAGTCATGGCCTATCAACAGACTCCAGTTGACTCGGGCAGGACCAGGGCAGATGACCCAGCTCATAAATTGATCCATCACAACATGTTAATTGTGTAAACTCACCTTGTAGCCAGGAGTGGGTTAGCCGGCACAACATCTGGGCTCTCTGAGAAACAGAGGAGTCATAAGACCAGTCATGTATGTTTTGATCATGTCTTTGTAGACTCAGGCCTAAACAGTCAAGAATTTCTGCTGTTAAGGCTTTGAAGTTATTTACCTGATCAGTAGGCCTTCTGGGCATCTCCTGACAAAAAGGGGGCAATTAATCCAGCCCACCTATCCGGAGGCCACCCTTCTCCGAGGGCAGTTTTCTGCACATAGATACGCCACCACATCATACCCCTCAGTCATCTTGGGGATGTAGTGGGAGACCCATAAAGCTGCTGCCCCCTCCTGCATTCTCTGTCGGGTGGCGGTGAACAAAGCACTTTGAGCTTCTTGAGAATGGAGGGCTGCCGCATGTTGACATTGAAGGCTAATGTTGCTCTGGATAGTCTGCTGGACAAGCTCTAGTAGATTCTCTGCACTCAAACCCAAGACTGGGCAATGGGGGTCTCTGCCCACATTCTCCACCACTGTGACACAATCAAGAACAAACAACAACAAAGGGGCTTAGGTAGGCCAGGTAGGCAAATTAGGGACCAGTTGGTAACGGCCCTCCACCACCACTTCCCTGGATGTGCCACATTTAGAAACCAATTATTGTTGTTTACATGTTAAGTCAATTATAATAGAATCCATGTGGAATTTTCCTTGTCCTTGTCCTTGGCAGTCACAGACTACTTACATTAGCCATTTACAGTATATTTTATTATTTTATTATTATTTCACTGCCCCCACTTGCCATTTTGACCTTCATTTTCCTTAAATTTCTCTTTGAGAATGCATTCATGTCACTTTTTACTACATTTTATTGAATTATTTTTTGTGTTTCACAGATGGTATTTCTTTGGTGGCAACAAACGTACATTAAATGGTCACTTTTCCCGCTACATCAATCAGTATATGTTTATGTCAAACAAATATAGATCCATATTGATTAACAACTCATTATTCTCAAGATTTTTCATAGCAGATAGGTCATATTTTAGATACAGTATCAAAGCAGCTTGATCCACTCTGACTAACAGCTGCAAAATGTAACCATGGCTGGGATCATAAGCCAAACAAACAGAGCCTCCCAAGACACTGATGGATTAAAAGAACTGTTCCGTGGATCCATACAAATAGGATTCATTTAATGTTACTGTACCCGCATGTCAGCTATATTTGGTTTTCATGGAGGTGACTTCAGCTCATACAATAGTGCATTTCTGGACAGGAAAAATGTAATGTAACATCAACAGTAGTAGCAGGTGTAAAATTAACATGAATACATCTTTCTCTTTACATTTAAAGTTGAAACGTGTAAATGTAAATCAGCTTAAAATGCATATATTACTCTTTAGGCATAGATTCAGGGTAACATACAATATGGTCTACAGTATCATGGTAGCTGTCTCATAACTAAGATGCACCTTATATCACAAATTCAGGTTATGAGGTGCATGCTCTGGCCCTTATTTACTGAGGCAGTTACAGGCAGCTGCTTTCTATCATTCAGGTTAGCTTCACTGTCCCCCTGAGTCATTCTTAAAGCCCATAGAGCATAGCCTACACAATACCAGATGAATGCCATGCCGCATATGGCAGCCTTGCCTTCATGCTGTCAGCAGTGTGAGAAGCAGCATTGTATTAAACACAGTCATATTCTGTGCTTGATGACTGTTTAAGCCAAGGACACTCTTATCTATGTCGTGATATCCAGTATAGGTCAGATATTGGGTGATTGCGCATTGTGATGTGTATTATAACACAAAAGCCTAGTATCTGACTTGTTGTTGACAAGGTGGGAAGGGCTCTTAGTTTTTCCATGAATTCCTTGAATTTATATTCTCTATACTGCATTTCAGTATTGAATTTTACAGAAGAGATCCTAGGAGATTGTTGAAAGGTTGAAGGTTGTTTTTGGTATACATACGTAGTATGCAAGCAGATAGCTGGAAAGGTGAGAGATTTGGTTGACACAAAAAGTGTCCCGTTATTCAACAGGCAGAGTGTGAGGGAAATTCACAGTAAACAATAACAAGCAGGCTGATTACTTTAGAGAGCAGTAAGTCACCAGTATGAAAAGTATTTTTATTGAGATATAAATGTTTCAACATGCCCACACACCATTTTGTTAGAGACAAGAAAAGCACAAAGAAGGTAAGGCCTCACCTAAGGGATTATTCAGCTAATGCTTATCTTAGAAGGTGTTGTTAAAAACAACCAAAGGAGGAACATTACACTGGCTGTTGCTCCATTCCCACAAAATAATGAAAGCAATTATTACCTGTACTGAACAATCAGCCTATATGTTTTTTAATGTTACCTTGAGCACAACCATTACTAGCTCTCTGCAGCCTCGCTACCGCCTATAACAAACAGCTTATCACAACTTGATACAACTGTGAGAAAATTAATCTTTATTGGAGTTGCTCAATTGTATTTTTTGTTGACAACTTGTCTGGAAATGGTCTGCTATATTTAGCTAGCCTGACAAACAGAATATTGGCAGTATTTCTGTACATATTGTCAGAATGACAGATACTAAAATATCCAGTACACCAAAAGAGGAGGGGTTGAAATTTGTTCGATGATGAACTGGTGTTTAAAAATGTGTATGAAGACACAGATTTATACATACAAGCTCTTCTTTGAACACTAAATAAACCTACACGCATAGACTTTTTTCGTGTGAGGAATATGTTTTGTTTATTTCATTCAAAAGTATTCTGAACACAGTAGATTGGACAACATGATGATGAATTTCTGTACAATCTCGGTTTATGGCTCTGACCAATGAGGTGTGCTTCTTTTCCCCCATTCCCTGAAGCAGGTTATGAGAGTGCTCCCGATGGTATCATGACAAAGATCACACATATTTTCAGAACCTGACAATAAATTTTGTATATACACAGCTGTTAAAAAGATGACTTACAAAGCATACAGACTGTAAACAAGTAAAGCATGCGCAAGCACATACACAGTACAAAAATAGACTACCATTGACATGACTTACAGTCATTACTTCCCATAATTAGGCTAGCAGCTTGTTTGGGAGCAAGACTTACAATGTGTTCTGTAATCACACAATGATTTGCCAAATTATGAATGTTGACATTATGTAGCTTGCAGAATATTGGTCACCAACTATTAAAAAGATTAACGATTCTTGTAATAATAGAATTATCATATGGACATGCCCTGTGCAGACTAAAAATGTCCTTCCTACTCTCAATTTTTTGTTGCTGTCTCTCTTCTCAAGCTTTGTTCATCACATAGAACAGCCAGAGTCTGATTTCATTCATAGTACGAGACAATTTTGCTCTGTCATGTACCTAATTAATCTCATTTCCAATTTTTAAGTCTATCTTCTAAGTTCCACCACTCTTAACATGTTACCCTTTCCTGAGAATGTCACCTACTTTTACTCTGCTAAACTCTCCACTTAAGTTCTGTAACACACATTGCTTTCTACACTCACTTATTTTCTGAATGTACTGACTGCTACTGTTAATTGATGGAAATGTCCCTCTCTCTCTGACATGGTAATATAAATTTCATAATGTTAGGGTGACTGGGGAGGGAGGGCACATGGAAACTTCTGAACCACTTCCTCTGCCACTGCACATATCATAGCCATAGGCCATAGCTCTGAGTAGCTCAAGGCACTAGCACATATGAAGCTTATGCGTAAATTCACGTCACGTCAGCAGGTCAAGCACGCCCTCAGTTTTGCATCATCCATTCACTGTAACCCACGCACCTTTCTCCGCCCCTTCCTCCCTCTCCAGCATCCAATCACTAACCATATCTTTCTATTTGTATCCCCTCAGTTGCATCCGTGTTTCTGTCATTTCAGCTGCCTAATCCGCACCGGATTGATGCACCACCTCCTCCCCCACCACCACCATCATCACGGCTCCATCTGATATCCAGGAGGGTTAGATCTTCAGCCCGGGGGGGTTCTCCTGGCTCCTTCCTGTCCCTGGGAGCTTCACCCTATTGCTGGATACCACCTGGAGTCTAAGCCAAACTTTTGCTCATGCACATTTTTCTTGCTTGTCAATAAATGTTCATAATTGTAAACCTAGCCTCTCATGATTTAAATGAAGTTAATCATGACCTTGTCAACCTTCACTTGCGGCACACGTCTGGTTCCACCCACTGACATCAGGTCACATATTTTTGCTTGCTTGGGGTTTTTTCTGGTTCTAGGGTCCGCTTCCGTGCTGCCACGAGGTCAGTGTAGGC